>QEWY01003590.1:1863892-1960582 GCA_006503575.1 Baylisascaris schroederi | reverse complement strand
TATATATATATATATATATATATATATATATATATATATATATATATATATATATATGATGGCGCTATTCGACGGTTTCAGTGTGTTGTTTGAGCCGGACGCTTCTAGAACATTGACGACTCTCATATTTCGTATGCATATTTGGTTGCCATAGCCATCCTGGAAGAGTTTTCCATGGCGAACGAGAACTCTTCTAATTCATTGTGCCAACATTAATTTTTATATGGTTGATGCATAAACGTGAAAAACAGCACTTTCAATTGCATATGAGAAAAATGCACACCTCAGGCTATCGACTCGAACGATTCTCATCGAGAGCACCCCTAAAGCACAACCTTGAAAGTATTAATCAGCAAACGCCTTCATTACAAATTCTTTTCTTATGAATAATTCATTCTGCAATTTTCACTGAAAAATCAACAATCCAAAAGTATGCTATTTTCCACACAAAGCCGTGGTTGTTCATTTAATCCCATTTTCGCCCTCATTCGCACTCCTTCGATTCATCACAAAATAACAAAATAAAGGTAGCGGCTAGTGGCATAGTAGAAATTACCGATTATTTTCAATGAGGAAGAAAGAAGTAACATCCGTCGGATAAAGACTTCACTAGAAAAAATTGGTCTTTTCAATGAGTGCTGAAATCATTCAGGGCAAATTCACTATGGTGACACATTACATAATTTCGTTTGTTTTGGCAATGTTTTATATGCGAACGACTGGGAGGAGCATTTCTTCTTAAACAATACCCGAAATAACTGTATACTCAAACACTCCAGCAGCACTTCTTATACCGATGTGTTCTTGTAAAGAATTTCATCAACAGCATGATTTCAGCTGCAAAAAAAAAGAAAAAAAACAACTAATACGTCAAATTCAAGGAAACGGCTGGCAATAAAATAATAGTGCAAATTACATAAGAATGCCGCATGATAAAGCTACAGGAGAAGGGAACTCCATCCAAAAGGCCAAAGAAAGCATGAACTGAGACGCCTGACTCGTTGGTCAGCAGCATTCTCCGAATGGTTATTTTGTCACTAAAAAAACCCTCCATAGCTCGTGCTCCTCCCTCAAGTATTCGTAAGCACATAAATCGATCGGTATTGCTCTACTATTATACCGCCTTCCAACTTTAAGCAATGCTGATCGTGGATCGTACTAGAAGGACTTTGCGCATGGAAAAGTGTGCGTTCGAAAAAAAGAAGTGCTCTGATAATGTGATTGCTCATTGCAATGTTTAAGCATTGGCCTTGACTTGTCATCGTAGAACGCTGGGAGTGCGCTAAAAAAAATGCGATGAGAATTGTTTTATAAAGATCTATTTGTTGAGATCCTATCGAATCAGCATTCCTCATTCATGAAAAATTTGGTTAAATTCCGAATAAGGTTTTTTTCCCCATGAAATTTTCCTTTTTATGCGCATTAATGCGGAAACTATGTGCATTGGCTAACATTAAACAAATTCAATGTCGAAGGATTTTGAAAGGATGCAAAAACTTCACATTTATAGAATAGTGGGAAATTCATAAACACGATGGATTACTAAGAGTCTGCAGCTTAATGAATAGGGTTGTATTTCATTCGTGGCTTTTATCGACAATTAACAGCTAATGTTCCTTCCACGTTGAATATCGAGGATTGCTTCCGTTCTGTTTAGGCTGCACTTTCTCGCCTAAGCTGGAATGGAAGTGCCTTTTAAATTCATTATACCATAGTTCGCACCTACAATTAATTTTAGTAGTTCACCTTAGCGGCATGATGCAGCAAGATACTGGATGACAAGCACAAATACTTGTGCAGAAACATGTTTTATTGGTCGGTAGACGGACGAACCTTCACCTCAGGTGCCAAAAGTCTATATGAGAATAGCGCACTTTCGCTCAGAATACCGCTACCTCTTCGCTCAACAGGTAGTAAGGGGTCGATTTTCGCGATCAAGGAGCGCAGATCGTCTGCGTGTTCTTGATTCGCTGTTTCAAGTGCGATGACTCTAGTCGTGGAAGAAATAGCTGCGTTGATTACGAGACACAAGGGTTAAGGTGTTCGATTAGTGGGCTAAAGGTTCATTGACAGGAACGCCATCAGCAGATTCGATCTTTTCGGCGATTCGATTTTGCTGACCTGCTTTTTTCTGTAAGATATGCGCTTAATACTGCGTTCCATGCCATAAGTACTGTATCCACTTTCTGCCGCATTTGATTGTCGCACAATCACGCGCTCACTTTTCAACGGCTGCTTGCAGCCATTTGTAAGGAAACTTTCTCTGAGGCATTACTAAGCGGTTACTGCTTCTAAACGAGCGATCTCTGCGCTTTTTATTGCAGCCGACTTCCTCTACGTTGAGAATATGGTAAGTCTCAACCAACTGCGCTCTCCTTTAACATTTCAACCGTTTCCCCAGAATTATGATGCTTTCCTCCAGTGCACATTTGGTCAAGCAATCTTTTTGAAACTACCATATATTCTCACAAATAACGATGACAAGAAGAATCCACATTGCACAAGTTCCAATCATTTATGACAACATCCACACTAATTTGTAGCAGTGTGCCCATTACTGCTTCTAAACGAGCGATCTCTGCGCTTTTTATTGCAGCCGACTTCCTCTACGTTGAGAATATGGTAAGTCTCAACCAACTGCGCTCTCCTTTAACATTTCAACCGTTTCCCCAGAATTATGATGCTTTCCTCCAGTGCACATTTGGTCAAGCAATCTTTTTGAAACTACCATATATTCTCACAAATAACGATGACAAGAAGAATCCACATTGCACAAGTTCCAATCATTTATGACAACATCCACACTAATTTGTAGCAGTGTGCCCAACACACGGATACACTAAGAACTACTGCTAGTAAAAGTGTGCTATGAAATATACGACTGACGTCATTTACAAATGTTTCGACGTTGTAAAGATAGATTTTGCAACGCCATATTCGGGCACAGAGGATGTGCACTTTATTTAGATTGCCGATCAAAATTCGAGGCAAAATTTGTACCTAATTACGGTTATACGAACGCTCATCATAAGCTCCAACAAGGGAGCCAATCCTTTCCAATAAAAAACCTTAGTGATGCCAGTAATTCCAATAAAAAACCAACGATCTGTCCGTGATTACGTTTTTCAGAGTCTGCAGTTCTAACGAAATTCCATTCAAAAATAACAAAAATTGAACAGTTTGAAGCAAGCTTGCGTTCAACATTAGAAAAACGTCCAAATTTCGTGCAATACGTTGTATAATATTGGTGAAAGACTGCACAGAAACCGTTAGTTACGATCGTAAGAGCACATATGCAAAGCTTGCACACTTAACATCAAATAATGCACTACTGCTTCGCTGTCCGTAATTAGAGAAAAAAAAAAATTTTTTTTTTCTCAGCGTTTTTCGCGAATTCTAGATAGTGTTTAGTCGCGTGCAGATCATTCTGTTCGCCCAATAATTCCCATCGAGTATTTATGCTGATTATATTAGACATGTCCAGCAATCGTTATTCTTTCTGCACACCTTACCCTATGAATTTTTAAATTGTAATAAACCGTCAAAAAACGTTCAAATGCCTGTAATTCGTGACAAAACCCTGTCAACATTATCAAAAACGTTTGTCACAGCACTTCAATACTTCTAATACTTTTGGCTAAACTCTCGGAAATGTCAAACTTTTCACTCATATAAAAATAGTCAGCTGAAAAAAAAGGATAAACGAAAAAACGATAAAAGTAAATTTCAGTCGAAATTCACATTGCTTCAAAAAAATCATTTTCCTCGAATACTTTTTGTGCTAAGGGAATAAGAATGGAGAGAAATATGATGTCCCTTTATGAGTTGAAAATAGCAGACGGATTGATAGGGTCTCGGTGCATTCAGTGGTAGGGTCTCGATGGTGACGGCAGAGTTAACAGCCCACCCATTGCACTGCAACAGTTCACCCGATTGATTCATCCAGCGCAGAATTCACTTAAAATGAAATACATTTGCGAGAAGGACCCATTTGGCAATTTTTGATGCCTTTCTGCATCTGTCAAGATTATTCCAGGTTTTTTCCTATATANTTTCTATAAAGCAATGTTCTCTACTAGAATATCATTCCCATTTGTTAAATAAGTAGCGGAATGTCTGAAGAGCGAACTAAGTGCCACAAACGTTGATAATGTATTCTTCTCTACATTTTTAGCGAATTAATGGAATGACCATATGCGATAAGAATTTCCTGAAGTTTCTCCATTCGATTGCATCCCTTCTCAAGGGAATTTTACTCTTTCCCCAAATATTCTTTGATATGCATATAGTTGGTACGAAAAGCCGGTTCCAAATGCAATCCTCGAAATATTTGAGCTTAGCGCAAGAACTTAAATTCTCAGATTTCCGGAAGTGGTTCCTTCGTGTGTGGTACGAATTGAGCATATATCAAGCATGATGCAGTGTGCCATAGTTTTCTTTATTTTCTGTTTAGTTTTCTCTGATCCGGGGCTCTCATATTATTTTCTCAAGTTTGCTTTCGGTTAGCGTCAAGGCTAGGTTCATTGGTTGGAGATTTCACTTGAAGGAAAGCTGCAGCAGCAGTTTTCAAGAAATAATACGAAGTCGACTAATAGTTGACCAATTTTTTTTTCTTTGTGAGTTTATTCAAGAGGGTTTGAATCAACAAGTGTAGCAACTACTATTTCTTCGGTTGCCACGAATACAATTAAATGCATCAACACCTTGTTCCATCTAGTCCTGCAAGCTGTAACAAGATCGTGGTGCTGAATTCCGCGATGAATTTTTCCGTTCTGTTGTGTATTGATCACATCTCGTTTGTAGCTGGATTCCCTTCTTTCTAACAAGCCAATTGGCTATTTAAATATTACAAGAGCGCCCATAGGATCGGCTAGCTATTCTACCACTATTTCCTGTTCATTGAAATCAAACTATATGGCAGTCAAGGATGTTTCGTCTATTTGTGAAAAATTGCTGCTTTCTTTCTCATTCTGAGAAATGTGCAAGCAACAACACGGATGATTGTCTGCCTACAAATTTTCACCAGAATTTATGCGCCAATATTTTTTAACAAAACTTTTTGTCCAGCATTCGTAAATTGCCAGGAACCACTCGTATATAACGGAATTTAAGCTTATGGAGTAAAATTGCTGAGATTGGTTTCAGTGGCAAAAACAAGATCTGGCAACCGATAATTTTGAAGAGCCTCAAAAGTGCAAAATCATGTGATTTTCAGACGGTTTTTTTCAGCTTTTGCTTATTTGCAAAACTTTTTTATTCGTACTAGTGTATATTCATCGTCAAATTGCGATCGATTTCCTGAAAATCCTAGAGGTTGGAAGTTGCAACCAGTCCTTCTAAACAGAGGAAGCGTAAAGGAGAGCGGGATTGGGCGTTGCTCTAATACCTGAGTTCTGTGTTTTCCGTCAGCCACCTGCTTGGAAACAAAGATGGCCAGCTTTTGAATGCAATTCAGCGATGACCTTATGCGGTTAACCGGTTAAGCTCAAAGCCACAAACTTATTTAGTGCATAAGTCGGTTTCAAGAGCGAGCACAAAACGACACATTTTTTTTTGATACGTCTGGCATATATAGCTCAAAAAACGGCCACGTTGAGAAAGCTTGCCTATTGGAATGCTAAAAATTGACCAAAATGTGGTTTTCCAGAAAGCAATTACTGCCGACCAATGATTTAACTAATGATTGAGAAATAAACGATCATATAAAGAAATGCAGATTACAAGTGCTTTCGTCACGTGCAAAAAAAAAGATACGCGTATTTCAGATCGGTATTGCAGCTTCCTTGCTTCTTCTACTATTCTCACACGCAGTTAATAGTGAATCACGTAAGCTATTTCTCATATTATTTGTCTTTACGTTTATCAGGTGTTTCAAAACATGTGGGCAACCGGTGAGGTCCGGTTATATAGTGCTTTTTTTCTCTTTTAATGCTCCGGAGGATGTAAAAATGATGAAGTTTATGCGGCTGACGAGTACACAATTGTATTTCATCGTTTCACTCACCGGCCGAAAGAAGAAGGATGTAAGTTTGAGCTGCTTTTATCAACACTTCCTCGAGGGAGTACATGTGAAGTCTCTTTTAAGGAGCATTCGATCCCCCATGATGAAACGTTATTACTAGCAAAAATACATAAACAGGTACGGCGATTATGGTCGGTCCCAAGAGAGCAGCTGATCGCGACACAGCGCATGGTGAAGGCGTTCTCCTGGCGATCTCGCAACCATTGTTTGCGTCAATACGTCCGAAGAATCGCCCAAGAAGACAAGCTCCATTTAATATGTTCACGATGAATAACTGGCCGGTCGAATTTGATCATCTTAAAATGCCTCAAGGTAGCTGCTGCATTTGATATACAAATATGAGCATTCTGAACGTTTGAAAAACATGTAATTTTTGTTAGGGCATAGTCTGAGGCACTTTAACAAAATTCTTGACATGCTGATGCCCTCTAGAAATCGTTGAGGTGCCTTAAGTGCTGCGTTTTTTCAAAAATGAAAAGGTCACGCATTTCTCCACCAGGCGTCGTTTTTTAGGGTGATAATTTTGCCTTATGTTCGCTAGGAGGGGAAGGGAGATCAAAAGTTTAATATCACTTTTGTTGGCTGAATTGTTGTTTTGCAGCTAGCATATCCAAAATGGCCACTTATTCGCAAGCGAACCGTCATCGAAAGGTGCGAAGTAGCAACAAAGGTCCTGATAGAGTAGGTTCCGTTAGGTCTCAACCTAAGTTTCAACTGAGCATAGCCAACATAGCCCACTTTTGTTCGTGATTTAAGATTTTGTAACACAAATTAGATACGTTGTTTTGCGTAAGATGTGGCGCTTTACGAAAATTTTTTGACTAAATGGTAACCAGTGGAAGCCGCATCTCTTTTTTTCCCGTCGTATCGAAAAACGGCACTATGTTTATCGTTCGCTTGTTTGAGTTCCACAGCGAAGAAGTTTTTAGCACCAGTCGATAACGCTTTCAAAGCGAAGTTGAAAATATTGCCACTACCTCTGAGTGTCGCTTCTTCTAAAACTGATTGGAATTGAGACTCTCTTATCACTGATTATTACTCTCGTAAACACCGAATACTATTAAGGAGAAAGTTCTCGAAGTGTTGCTTTCTCTTTGGATCCATTCGCTGGCATTGAGCTTGACGTTGGCCAATCTGTCGATGCACATCCTCAAGCCAAAGAAATTCTTATCGACAATGTACTCGCTGCAAAGGACACGAATGGAGTAGAAAAAGACGACGATTTTCAGTAATCACTTTCTATAATTAACCTTACTTACTTTTCAAAATAACTCAAGATCATCTGAACGTTTAACGAAAACAATTATTTCTCTGACTTGGAAATTTGATTTTATTGATAAATCGGCTAAACACTTTAAGCATTCATACATGGATCTATATCAAGGCTGTCTATTTAAACTGTTTCCGCTCAATTCGTTCATAACACTAAACATTTTGTCTCGATCAAATGGACTCATTTTACTTATCGAAGTCCCACCTGTTTCTAGTAGTACGCATTTGCTGTTGCTTACTTAGAAGAACATGAGTTTTAATAATTTCATTCACACATCCGGTTTGAGAACAGCCATCTTGAATTTATATTATTTGCTCATAACATCATTCTGCAGGCCCTCATTTTTTCGCCGTTCTTTCCCGACAGTTCTAGGAATTTGGAGCAGAGGAGTAGTAAGTTTAAAGTCGAGTACTCAAGGCAGCAGCATTTTCAAAGCCTTGTGCTTTTAATGAATGATTATTCGCAGTTTAGTATATGAATGGCAACTCATGCCCTTCCGTATACATGACATCGGAAACGACTCAACAATTCATCGTGAAACAATTTCTCGTCCGACTTTTCTCGCAGAAATATCACCATGTTGATTTTTCACTGCTTACACACAAAGACCTAGCTATATCACTTCTGATTTATCACCAGCTTAGGCCTAAATACTCCGGTGATGCACTACATCTCACCTCTCGTTACATTTGAGGAAACCCATTGAAATGTCTGACGCCTCTGAAGCATTATCGACTGCAAGGGAACGTGCAAGAAATCCAGCTAGGTCATTTCTACATATTCGAGTTTTTTTGCTCACTTTGCATATGCACACTCTCGTTACAACGCTTTACTAATATGTTTTGATGTTGGAAGATGCTTTTGACAGCTATTTTCATATGCTTTTTGAATGCAATGAACCGATCTTTGAGTTTAAGTTGCTCAAAAAATTCGCTTTAAAATTATTGCACAATTGTTATGCAACGTTTCAATTTGCAATACTATAATCTCTCTATTTAAAAGCAGCTTAGAAAGTCTTATAGTGCCACAGTTGCTTTATCTCACATTTCTATCTTCAGGGTGCATCTTTTCACATACGCGTTTTTCTTAGCTATTTCCGGCTGCAAACGGCATTGACTCTGTCATCACTATTTCTATCTTCATATCTGAGTGAAAAAAATTTCAATAATTTAGTGATTGCTTCAATAGTGAAAAGTTATTCAAACTATTAACGCGATTTAAAATAGAGCAATCCATGTAATTGCTTTGTGAGAACCATCGAATATACCTACTAGTGAAAACTACGCTTGCTATTGCTAGTTCTTATTGTCTGATTCGGCCTGTTCAGAGTGAGGGGTGTAGTCACATCCCGAACGACGACCACTACTGAAAGCACACTGAACACTGATTCACTCTCAAGCGATGCGAACACCCAAGACAGTCAGCCGTTTGTTACAGGTGAATTGAAAAAAAACGTTTATCACTTGATGTGCAACGGTAGCCTTCTTTCCTAATATTTTAGGTGCCGACAACAACATGGCTATTGTCAAGATGCTGCATCCGATTTGTGGCTAATGAGGCTGCGATTATTGATGCTTTGTGAGAACCATCGAATATACCTACTAGTGAAAACTACGCTTGCTATTGCTAGTTCTTATTGTCTGATTCGGCCTGTTCAGAGTGAGGGGTGTAGTCACATCCCGAACGACGACCACTACTGAAAGCACACTGAACACTGATTCACTCTCAAGCGATGCGAACACCCAAGACAGTCAGCCGTTTGTTACAGGTGAATTGAAAAAAAACGTTTATCACTTGATGTGCAACGGTAGCCTTCTTTCCTAATATTTTAGGTGCCGACAACAACATGGCTATTGTCAAGATGCTGCATCCGATTTGTGGCTAATGAGGCTGCGATTATTGAAGTTGATAGCCTTGCATTTGTGATTATCTCATCAAGATGTTCTTCTTAATTCCCCCAATTCACCTAATATCTTACGTATTTTTGACAGAGCTTTATAATTTACTTTGTACCTTCCCACTTTCCAATCCGTTTTGCATTATTCAATATCCTTTCTAAATCGTTCGTGCATTTTTTTATCATTTATATGTTTATCTCTTTATTGAACAGCTTATAACTAGAAATTCAGTAATCCTAACCTCAGAGAGAAGATAACATTGTGTCATGTCGTGTTTATTAATGTTGTGTTTGACTGAAACCAACTAAATACTATTTCGAATTGAGGTCCCATCATATTCGAGTGAACCATTCCACTGGTCTCCTCTAACGCATCTCAGTTTACCGTTTTTTGCTGTTTTTAATAGAAGCACTTTCGCGGTTGCATCCCACCTCTTCGAGCATACTGTAAACCTATCAATATCTTCCTCTACAGGGGCACAACTGACAACGCTGCCTACCGGTGAGGTACCCAACGGTTCATCAGTTCAACCGAGTGCTGCACCGATTATTTTCTTCAGGTATCCAATCTAAGAGTGTGTCAATCAATCTGAGTACTTGTGAGTTAATTGTGGTGAAAGTTTTTACAGTACAGGTGACGATAAAAATGTGTACTATCTATTATGACATTATGCTCAAACAGAGCTCATGAAAGTTTCAGTCCATGAGGTGCAGTACCTCAGTACCTCACTCCCTAAAATCCCTAGAGCAAGTAACGTAGGACCTCGAATTTGCAGCCGTTCAATGGGCATGCGGTCTCGTTTGCAGTGAACATCTCGCATATATCTATTAATCACTGTATTTATTATATCGCTTTCCATGTTATGGTTGTTATGTCCTTTCCCGAGAGTCATTTCCATTTCAACGATGAAGTAAATGCAAATTTGCAGGAAGTCTTCAGAAGGTAGGACAACACAATCTATCTTGACGATGGCCGATGACAGGTCAGATGAAATTGAAACTGCACATACACCAAGGAAAGCAAGCACATCATCAGAGTATGCACCTGCTACAAGTGGGAACACTGCAGAATCTGATTTGGCCTCTTCGATATTAGACAATGTTAGGGCTTTTTGAATAGCACTTTTTTTCACTTGCAATACGTCTTGTAGGTCTCTGTATAATCCGTGACAGCGAAATGAAAACGATAAACAAAGAAAGAAACGGAGGGAGGTGAGGATCACCTGAGGCGAATAGCAATAGCAATCGTCGACATCGCTGAGATGGTCTATTCCAAGCTGGTATTATAATCTATCGCTGAGTATGGCAATTTCTTCTTTTGAAGCCAGCGGTTTCAGAGCCTTTTGATAAAACACTTTCCTTGGCCACAGAAAGAAGAAGAGCGAAAGGTTCTCCCTCGCAATGGTGCTCTTAGTAAAAGAATCAGCAGGAGTCTTCAAACGTTGACAGCTGTTCCATCTCAGTGCCTGTTTCAACCACCTCATGGAAGACCTATAGCGTCACTTCCAAAATAAGAAAGTTGGAAATAACACGCTGTGTAAGAGACCCAACCAGCAACAAGCCTTTTGATGGCCTGCCCGTTCTCATGTATGGCTCTCTCGACACTTCGCCAAAAAGCTCTGGCTTCTTCAGAGTTAATGCAATCCGCCGCCTCGTATAAAGCAAATGCGGATCTTTCTGAATTGAGTGCTCATTACGCACTAAAGTTTCGTTAAATTATTATTGCACCAGAGCGAAGTTTTGCATCACGGCAATATTGTGCGAAATGAAATTTGGCCAAAATGGTCAAATTTTGCTGCTCGGAACTCTGAACTGATTTCATTCGAGATTTGCTCTAGTCGATCGATTCATTGTTCGCCTTTCCATATTGCAACATCTTTATTTGCATCTAAACGGTACGCTGTAGGGTTTTTTTTTTCTTGATAACCATCACATACAACAATTATTGGGTGCTCCAAACACTTCTCTTTTTTTTCAGGTACATGAAGTTCCTACAACGAACAAGCCAGGTCTTGTTGCTCGCCTAAGTGATCGCTATGCAAATGCAAATGACGAATTCCGTTATCGCAAAGAATATGAACAGGTGAGGCCTTCTCTAGCATATCCTCTGCACCGAGTTTAGAAGCGTTCATAAACTCTGATTTCTAGTATTCCTGAAGAATGAGCTTTGTTTCCTCTTTTCCCCAACTTGAGAAGCACGTATGAGAATCTATCATGAAAGAGTGTGAGCTCAAATTCGACTAAATCTAGATGACAATGAGGTCCTAAAATCTGAGGGAAGGTTTTATTTCGCAGAACGTGGAATGCGGCCGTTAGCGTGCATTTTGAATAATACAAAACGAATAAATCTGCTCTAATTGTGAGCGTGTTTTGTGGCTGAGAGATGTCGGAGTTAGGAACGGAGTGTGGGATGAAGAAAACGGTAAAATTGATGCGGGTTGCATTCTGTGCTGCAAAAGGTTAAGGGAACGCTGTGGTGACTGTGAAAGTCACTGAAAAAAGTTTACTAAATTCATAGCAAAAAGAGTGTTGAAAACGCCATATTATGGTTGAATAATACGTTCCTAGGGGGATGTTGGTGCGCCTTCGAATGTTGAATGGGTTACCAAATCAGATACTTCTCTGCGTAACAAGGGCGGCGGCCACACGATAGTTTTGGGAGGAGCGACGACGACTGACTGGCCGAGACGAGCGCCTTTCCGGCATCATACGATCGCCGATAAAATTGACCGTTAGCCCTTTGAAGAAGAATATGTTGTACTTTGATCATGTGAGCAACAAAAATGTGCACGGAATCAAACCTCTCCTGCAGCCCTTGAGCTAGGTTTTGCATTGAGCAGTATGTTTCTATTGATTTTATTCAGGAGTTCTGAGCAAGTAAGGAAAAAGTCGTTCATTCGCACAGACTTGCAAGAGTTGCTAAGTATGCGTTGTTATGAAGGCATGTTTGTCATCCCCCCTCCCTTTGATCTCATTTGTATTTCAATGCAAAGGTTGCCTAACGCGGACTTACATCGTTGGGATCTTTTTCACATTCCCATGCGCTGTATCTAGAATGACTGTTCTTGAAACATTTTCCATTTGGTTAGCTTAACACTAGCAGTATTCGCTGAACCAATATTAATTTTAAAAACCCACACGTGTGGGCAACTCATTAATTTTGCCCGTTATCTGCTTAGAGACATCGCTTCAGCGAGGGCCTCATTGAATGCATTACATGCATTCACTCGTCATTGCAGGAAGTCATACAGACAAAGATGACTTGATCTTGAGCGACAAATTTTTCGAAACAGACAATATTGTGCCAGTATCCACACAAGGATTTGCAACGCCCTCTCCCGCATTGAAATCCACTCCACTCTATTACGTTATTGAGGATCCAAGAGCTAAGAGAAGACGTCAAAAAGAGCAATCGAAGGTTAATATTTTCGTTTGATTTGGCTCATTTGTCAAATTGATTTGTCACTAACTCGAGGTTTGTAGAGTGAATGCAAATTTCCAGGCATAATATAAAGTTGCCAATAAGTTAAAAGTTGGTATAGGAGCCGTTTTATGGTGTACAGTGCACACATGGATTTTTTTGGATCCAGCTTCAGTGATTCCAAAGTTCGAACCAGCTGGCTGACAGACACTTGCTCATAGGCACGACGTCGCCAGAATGTGATTTGTAAACGCAGATTTGCAAAAGCGCTCACAAAGTACAAAGCCAAATTGCGAGCGGTGATTCATAATTTTCGTTATAGGAATGAAAAATTCAGCAGTTCCTGCAGTATTCGTTTTTTATTGAAATAGGGAAACGTGAGTGGCATTTCTCCCAGACTGCAACTTCATTAGAAGTTACCAGCGGCTCCGTTATTTTTCAAACAAACTCAGCACACTTCTGATCAGCAGAAAAGCATTGTTATCCATCACTAGTATGAGGTAGTTCCTGCTTAAGGGAGTTATCTCCACATCGGAGCAGCGAATGGTCACCACCGGTCCAACGATGGCATCCAACGCATATTTCGATCGCAAATATGCACTGCCTGTGGTCGAAGATAAAACGGCAGCATTCGCTCTCACTAATGGAGCAAAAATTGTTGACTACCAATGGATCGGTCTGTATGATCAGTGCAAAAAGGTTCATTTCATTCCCCTTTCAATCGTTGACAAAGAATACCAATTACTGGATTCACCACGTTTTTTATTTTCCAAACTTTTCAAAATCATCGCCTGTTTCTGCAATCACCGTGTTGCTCCCCATAAACTCAGCTCCGTCAATGCTGACTGGTCATTTTAGTGGCGGTAGTTTAGTGCTGGCTGCCACTTTTCAAACGCTGACTCCAGTAGGAAATTGAAGACTGTTCGGCATATTTTGACATTTCCGAGCGCAAGCTGCCAGATAAGTCCGAAGTTTATGACAGTTCTTGCGGATATTTGAGCTTTAGTGTATGCGCTCACAGGACGTGCTCCTTAATGCTCAGTAACAGTGGGATTTCCATAGCTAAATAAAGTAGTTATAACTGTTTGTGACGTTCTCCCACCGGACGAATTTTGATCAACTCTAGGGATATATAATGGTTAAAGTGGGAGGTTTTTCTCGCGCATATATTGGTTTGCAAACGTTTAAAATTTTATTCGGAATGCCCATAGCTTCCATTTCAACGATCCGTTCGAGAATTAGCAGTTTTGACCACTGACCAATGCAGATAATTCGACATTGCAGTTTACCAAAGTGTTGCACATGTCTGTGCGTTCTTGCATCCCTTTATGGTTACTCAGTCTTGGAAGTGAAGTATGCAGAGCGGTTAGACGTTCAGTGGAATTGGCTATTAGTGCTATTCTTAAATAAATTGTTGTAGAAGACTTAGAAAGCGCATCAGTTTTGCCAAACAAAACAAATCTGAAAGTTTCAGCTGCACTTAGAGATGAGTCAAATTCTTGTGCGAAGACCAGCAAATTGGATTTCTTCATTTACTTGTGATACCTGTAAATTTAGGTAAACTACAACTTCCTTTCGATTGCAAGTCCTTCCTTGCATATACGTTTCCCTCCAAAGACTTTAAAAAATTCTCGAACTTCATATTCGAGGCTTTATGGTGTTTGATCACCTATGTGTACATTGATTTGATTAGAGAACATATAACTGGCTAGAGTCTATTGCAGCGTGCTGTTCCGTTGCTTTCTTTGAAAGGAATCGATCCACCGAGGGAAGAGAAAATCGCACCGATTAGCGGGTGGTCTCATAACGTCACTTCATATCGTGTGCAAATTCTGAATTGCAACTCGCTGCTTATTCCTGGATTCGTTTACAATGACACTGGCGCACCTCCAGGTAAAATAAGCTTTTGATATAAGAGCTAGCAACCTTTCATAAACTTGATAACCTCCTCAAGCGTCAACATTCGTCAGCAATGGCGATCTGTAAGGTGATCAACCTGTAGTATATAGTATCCACAGATTATTCCTCGCATTCGCGGTGAGGATAGAATTGTTCGTTGATTTTGCGTTGCTAATATCTCCCCATAATTCGAGAGCTGAGGAAGAACCGAGGAATTCTCAATGAGTGGAAGCGGATTTTACGGTTAGATGAATTCATTATTTTATGACTGATTGGATTTGATACTGTATGTGTGAACTCATGAAAATTCTTATCGAGGTAACCTGTCATTACGTGAAAACATCATCAAAAGCACGATATTCATGTGCTCACTCCTATCGAAATCTGAGATCACTAATGAGAGCTTAAAAGGTTTGCGTAAAAGAGTCAACATTTTTCGAGGGGAAAAAAGAGAAGTGAGTTTCTACCACAGAAAGCTTTTTTGTTACAGGGACCTTTTTCTATGTTGGTATTGGACATTTTCCCGATAACATTGAGAAGCAAGTTCGGACTGGAGTTGTCGGCCATCCTCTGTAAGTCATTTGCTTTTTTCACTAGTGATATTTTCGGTTCTTTCATGTAGATGCTGCTCGAATCTTCCGATCCTTGCAAAAAAAGATGGCGTGATTGACACTACGATGATGCTTTCCATTTGCTCAGAGCTTAGAGGTGGATTATTGGATTTTAAACTTAGAGATAAGATTTTAGAGATTGGTACTGGCTCGGTTGAATTTATCGCTATGCAATCAGCAAAAAATCGCACATCGACTCATTTCACAGAGTTACTTCATTCTCTCCCAATTGTATAGTTGCTGTAGAATCGAAATTGCTGTAGAAAAGCGTTCTTGTTTATCGAATGTCACTATACGTACCATTTACAGTGGGTGGATGTGAACGCTCAAATGCTTCTATTTTGGTGATATTTCTAAGTGAAGCTTGTGATTTAGAATTGACGCAAGATCCGGAAAATTTGATCACATTTTTGAGCTGATCCATACTCTCGGGGAACAGTTTTGCTCATAGTGAAAGGTTTACCGCATATCTCCTCAAGAGAGATCTGGAAAAGCACATACGCATGCATCTTGATGAGGTAAAATGCGAATGAATTGTGCTTTTCAGCAACGACCCCCTCAGAAGTTACATGCGTGAAGACGTTATGCTTCGACTACCGAAGACATATCGCACATTCGATATAGACTTCCTTTCAATCTACAACGAAGTGGAGAAGCGCTCTTATGGGCACGTTGTTATTCCTAGTTTGTTGGTGCCTCCATGCAGCGAAATTGACTGAATTAAACCCGGTTTTATCTTCTCTTCCTAATTTAATTGCTTCGCAACATCGAATAAAGCTCCTGCAGGTTTTTCAAACTTACGGCTCAAATAATCTCTTCTCCGTAGTGAGGCTGTTATTACTTTGTGGGCTTTCGCTCGAGACTATGTGTTATTCGTGCGTTGCTGGCACCGTGGCCTGCCAGTAAGACAAATGTCGTTTATTCGACCAACGCAGAGCCTATTCGTTTGTAGCCGGTTAATCGTTGTTTTATGTTAACGTTACAGGTACTATGTTGTGGTGTACGACATGCACCTTGTGGAAAAAAATTTTGGTCTTGCATGAGTACATAATTGTGATTTTGCTCGTATGATGATGTTGATTTGCTGAATTATTGCATCGCTGTAAAAAAAAAAACAACAACAAAAAACAAACAAACATGCATTCAGCTGTTCTTGCTGGTAGTCTTTAACAGTGAACACAAGGTAAGTTCTTGAAGTGATGGCAGATGGTGAGAATGTTGGTCTCGATGATGAATTCATTAGGTGAATATCGATAAAATGTAACGGCAATAGGCAAGGACGGTGACGAAAATAACCATCATCAATAAACCGCAAAAGTAGCGCTTTTGTGCTATTGTTAGAGAAGGTAAAAAACGAATAGCACATCAAACATTGCTTTTCTCTAGATAGGAATGTTAATTTCCATAAAAAGACGAGTAGAAGGTGAGAAGGTAAAAGAGGATTTTCCATAACAAATTTCCATAAGTTTTCCATAAACTTCCACAAGAAACGAAATGGTAAGGTAAATAGAAGGTAAAAGGTAAGAAACGAATAGCATAGGTTTGCTTCAGTCATAGTGCGTAATATGACTTCAGTAATATTGCATTGTTTTCAAATAAGTAAGCTCCAATGATGCAAAGTAGTGGTGTGGAAGCTGAGTAAAGAGGAAGAGATTCGGGTAAGCGAATTGCCGACTTCTGTAGTTAAAGTAAACTTGCCGTGTCAACTGTTTCCGAGCTAGGATCTCTAGCTTGTTCATCGCCATTGCAATCCGTCGAAATCGGCGTGTATCCAGTTCGACAAATAGCAACATTGGCTATCAGTCTCATTGATGTACCATCTTCCTAGTTGCACATTTTTAAGCATTTCTTTGAACGGTGGTAATCAAAGCTTTTCAAGCTGCAGATTTTGCGATCGGAGCGTACCGGAAGCCTTCCCTACCATGTTCTGTTACAGCAATGGAGGAATCCGTGGTGAACTTGTCTTGCCATTGTCGGTGTTTTGATTACACAGTCATTTCGTTTTTCTGTATCAACTATATGTAGAACAAGGTTCACATACTTTGAAGCTGATGCAATTACACACTTCAATGCTGCTGGAATTGTTTTTCTTCTTTTGCACGCTTATCACGGATAACCTCACCTTCTTTCACTTTTGAAGGAATGAGCTGAAGATGATAAGGATGGCAGAATTTCCTTGAAAACCAAGTTATGTGGGTTTCATAACTTGTAATTCCTCTTAACTTTTGCCGAGTTTCATCAAGCTTTTTCCTGAGCTTCAGAGGTTTGCTTTCAACTACGATAAGCACTCACCGTATCAGGGTGTTTTGAACCAGCTATTTGCAGAAGAAGACAAAAGCTTCATGGAACCTCGCTTCATGATCAGTTTTCGGATGAAAGCATCATCAAACGAGAATGCGAATACGCCCTGTTGTCTTTCTCTCGCTGAGAACAGAGAGAAGGGTGAAGCAAGTGGAACAGGAACATTTGCAAAAATCACTATTCCATCCCTTTTCAAGTGTTGCCGCATATTCAGAGGCTGCAAATGCTTAAGTTATAGTGCTCTGTTCAGAAGTTCATATACACTCAAATCTGCTCTTCGTTCCTTATGCAAGGCACTCTTTCTTTGCCTTCTTCCATTTTTATTTCTTTCTGCGGCCTACGTGAAATTTTTCTGTCTCGCAGAAAGGATGAGGGAGTATGTGTCTATTGTGGTGGCGTATTTACAGATGAATCATTTCATCTCGATTTGTGCGATCCTATCTTCCGAGTTCGTTCACGAAACATGTTGTGCCTACACAAGTGATTTTGTTTCTTCACATAGAGCATCATTGATTGCATGAAATGCCTACTTTGAAGGCAATAAACTGCACACTTCAAAAGAGATGTTCAACTGGAAATTTATCGAAATAATAGGATGTGCAATGGATAAATGGAGACTCGGAGAGGAGTAGAGAGGAGCATGCCACATAACATTCACATAATAATATCGTAACGAGCGAGCACGTTGTCGACCACTTTTTGATGAAAAATTGCGAGAATATCTATCTACATGAGCACATCAATGCAATAAATACAACTCGGCGGCAGACCGGCTGTATACGCAGAACATGTTTGCCCCCGTTGCTGCTAGTTGCGTGCTCAATAAGCTCATCGACGAATATAAACACCTTCACATATTAATGAACAAGTACATTTTTAAATGAGAACTGCAAATTAAAAGTGCCACATTGCGATGCTCTTTATAATTATTCAGGCAACGACGATCACGGTGTTCATGGATGAGCTCGCTTCGTTACGCCTTCTCATGTGTTCATTTCCTTCCGGAGGGGATGAAATGAAAATTGTCTTGCCCTTGAGGACTAGCCATATATTCGGCCAACGACAGACCCATGCTTGCTGCAATAAACCAAGACGTGCTTTTTTCACTTCCTCATCAGTGTTGTGTTTTCAAGTCGTTTGTCCATGAAATTGCATCCCGACGGTTGGGGTTTTCCTTGCGAGAATTGTACAAAGGTGAACCGCCTATACAGTAGCTCAGCTTCCTCGACCATTCGCAACTACTAAGTTATTGAAGGTGAATGAGAAATTTGAGGAAAAACTTACGGCTGCGTTTTGCTTTAAGCAAAACAGTTCGGTAAACCCTATCCAAGACTTGGTCTGAAAGCCTGCTCACGTCTCCATCCTGAAATGGGAAATACTGTGAACATTAAGCAGCTTAACTACATTCGAGTAATATATGTGTCGCAGTGATGTGACTAGGCAACAAGCTGCACTGACACCTTTGAAAAAATTGTATTTCTCCACGAAGATTTCATCAGCGCCGTGTAATGATGCGACTTTCTGCACCAGTCGTTTCATTTCGACAATGTCTAATCGCGAACTGTGCTCCTTGCAACAATTGACTCATTCTCCGATTGCTTGAGCGGATTACACTTATGGAACATCGTTCACCTTTGCGATATTTGCTGCACAAATGAGAGGGATGGAGCCTGTATGACAGGAAAGTTTGGAGGATATGATAGAACTGCATTCGCTGTCGAGCTCCATATGTGGAGCCGTCTTATGGGCTCATCTTGTCCAGAAGGGATTTCTATGACCTGCGACTGCAAGGACATACTAAGGATGCAGCGACTTTATATGTCCCCTTCACTCTGAAGGAAGCCACTAGAGACATGTTGGCTGTGCAATTTACTCTTCCAAAGCAAGCGACAGGCGGATAGTTGTGTGCCTTTCAGCGTTTTTTTTCGTCCTTGTTTAGAGAGGAGATCACTCCAAGGTTTCACGAACGCCATGGTGACAATATGCTGTCCAGTTTGGACCGTCTATTTGAACATTGCTTAAATTGCTAGAAAACGAAAAGGTTATCGCTTACCGAATTGGACCATGCAAAGCAGCCAACGATCGCCAATGCGAACATTGCTAGTATTGCGCATCTCATGGTTGCCGTCGTCTGTATGTGGCAAGGTGCTTACCTTAAAGCAGAAATCTTTATCAGCACTCTTCCACTTATTCAAATCAAATCTTGGCGTTCTCAAATCAACATGCATAGCTTTCTCCCTTTCTCCCTCAAATGGACTTGAATAGAGCGATTAAAACTACTGACCTAAATATCACGACTGCTAGCTTTAGTCTCTCCATTCATACATACTTTAACTTGTTCTCGAGTGCAAAAAATCTGTTAGGGGAACGAGGAAGGGGAGGGGGTATTTGGAATCGGCAACGGCAAATAAATTGTGCGATGCTCAATTGAGAGATATTGCGAATGTCTGCCACTTATAAGCACCGGTCACCTTGTTATTACTGAATCAGAGCACTAAAATAGACGCTTGTCATCCAAGAATATTACGGCATGAAATGCAATGTGTTGCTCACCATTCTAAAGCTGGGCTCCAAATTTCACACTTTGCTAATCTGCCAAAATCAGACTATACGATCCTAATCTTAAAGAAGATATCTTTAGATAAGAAAAGAAGCTCTTTCCTAGGAAATGCCTAAGACTTCTAGAAAGAAGCGTAGACGGATGTGACATGCACGGATCTAGGGGAAAAGTTAATGCGCACATCTTCGTAGCACAAATGCACTAGAACGGAAAGATCGTCGCGCTACCTATAGCCAATTAAAGCAACCTGTGTATAGCATACGACTACGGCAACCGTGTACAAACCAAGCCGTTTAATAATGCTTACTACATTAGCGCCTATAATTTTTAAAAATTAACCCTTATACCCTTATAATTTCTTACTTCATTTACGAAGTAATCATGTTTCATGTTTCGCTACTGTATCAGTCTTCAGCTATCCTTGCTGACCTCAACTCGAAATCCAAAACAATTGCCATGGCTTTGCAGGTAAATTCAATGCCGCAAAAGGCATCGCGGAAATTTCATACTTTGAAAAATCGCAGGATGGATCTAGTCAGGGATGATATATCGGTCCCCAGGAACCGTCGGCAAAATGTAAGCAACTTTGGTCATTTGGAAAATAATTCCTGTCTGATGAATAGACAGGAGAAGACTGTGAGATGACTAGGTATTTCAACCAGGTATTTCACCTCATTTCGCAGCCATTCATGCACACATTCGCATGATGAGATAGGGAACAAGCTGGGATTAGCGTCCTTGAGAACATTAAAACGCCTTTCTTGAGCCCTAAGTGAGAAGGTTCAATCTCCATAATCTTCACTCTCGATCACCGCCCATCTCTCACTTTAATTCCACGTCTCGTTCAAATCACAGAATAAGCGATTTTGTTAGATAGAAATACTGCCAAATAACCTTCGTAACGGCAAAGTTGGTGCTGAATTTGAACGCTACATATAAAACTGGGCATAGAAATTGCTCCCATTCTGTATGCGATTGAGAGATGCGAAATTGTTATGACTGGTGGCATTGCTAGTACAACTTCGTTAAACTTTTTATCAGTATTACAATATGCGTAATATTATGCAATTAAAATACCAATATTGTAATGTATAATATCGATATTACAGTTTTGCAGTCAATACCACAGTCAAACAGCTGCCACAAATATGAATCAAGTGGAAACATTTGTGCGCGATAAACTGTAAGCGTTTAAGCATGCACAAGAGGCGATGCGGCTTGCCCTTCGTCAAACGTAATTATGCTCGAGCAATCTAACCTCAGCAGGATCCTCTTACATTCATCGATTAAAACACTATTTCCGATCACTGCACGAAACCGTTCTAAACAGTGATTACGTAACCAACATAAGTATTTCATAGGCAGATTGGAGTGATGATGACATATTGCTGTAACCAAGAAGGGTATTCTTATCTGCCTTTTCCCCATCCCTCCCGTGAAGGAAAATGTTTAGACGCAAGGAACTGATTGTTTTGAACGAAAAAATGCAAAAAACCTTTTACGCCAACTCTCTTCTCACAAAGTTCTTCTCTGTTTTCCTTAGGCCATGGAAATCATCACTTCCAACTCTGTTAAAAATAACAGACATACAAACGAAACAATTTTAAATAGTGAGCTACCATATAAAATGATCAGTAACGACGTAGAACACTGTGTTCAGAGGAAACCAGTGTGATCGTCAATACCTCTTGCATGTAACCAAAAGGGTTTATGCAAGACCTGAGAATCTGCGTCGTGCGATCGCCTAGAGGAGTATATGAAGGATGAATGTGGGGTGCCCACTACAGCATCTTATATAATAGGGCGCTGGGCATTCGAGATGATGACGAGCATCTGGCGACCGTCAACGGGCGTGCCTCTTCTTTTCCAGGGTTTCATTTATGTTTGCATGCGCATACGTCAGCGAATGTCTACAGACGTCTATTCATGTTCTTACTGCTCCTATTGTTCGCTTATCTAAGGGACATCTGCGCCTCGTTTGTTTCAAATATCCCATATGATGACTATTTTGGGTTAGCTTCTATGAGCTTCTCAAGTGCTCATAATGAACATAAGCGAAATACTATTATATTTTCCTTTACTTATTTATTCAAGAGTGTCAGTTTCCGGTAAGTTCATATCCTTAGATGCGGAGAAACGAAGCTGGCCATAACCGAATTTGCCATAGCTTCCACACATCTCAATTTGATAGAGGGAAAGTTTTAGGCGGTCTCACCGTTTGTGCTTCTTTACATTACAGCTGCGTTTCAAATTTTAAATGCAGGAAATAGCAGTAGGTTCATCTGAACTCGAGTACCGTCGAAATGGATGCGCTTTCAGAGTTTACTAAGGGCGGAATGAACAGTGTAACCTCAAACAGAGGTGATCGGAGCTATAGACTTCTGAGGCAGAAGGACTGTGTTCATTATAGGATGGGAAACATTAGACCTTACACAAATATGCCCGCAGTGATGAAATATATTTTGCTTTTATTTTAGCGTCAGTCACTGTGTTTTGGTATATTTGGCGCAGAAGTGGTCTTGGTGAATGTAAGTTAAACGCGATTCCGGCTCCATACCGGTTGTGATCAGAACCTAAGCTGGGACCGATCACAACATATCTTCATGTGGTCACGGGCTGAACTCAGTCATAGCCAGATCAAAATGGACATTACTAAGAGTTTAAACTAGGTACTTGTTAGATGTTCATGGACGATTGTTAGCTGCTATTGAATCTTTTATAGCCCTCTTGAACACATTTACTCAGCTTGTGAAACAAAAAGTGTTTCTAAATAATCTGGCAAGACCTCAGCAAGAAATAGCTGTTATAACCTATAGTCAAATGAATCGGAAAGCATTTGGCTTCTGCAGATCTGATCTTGCTAACTTTTTTACATCATTTTCTGCATTCGTATAACATTCGTCAAGTTTTATTCAGCAGATCGTTCAGATTTACCACTTCCATAATTTGGCGTTACGATACAAATCGGTGGTCGTAAGCTTGAATTTCCGTCCAAAATCTCAGTTCATTTTCATAAATTTGATTTGTAGCCAATGCCAATATTTGGCAAATCCAATCACGAAGTTTTCAGCCTTATCAAATTAAATGCATTTCCCAAACAGAATAAAATGGCCGGTATTTACATGGAAAATTAAATCACTATCGCGAAAGACTTGCAGATAGGACGTTGTTTCTGTTTGATGAAGCTGAGTGCTTTCCGGACCAAGCAGCTAGTTTCTATTTGCCAAGATCCGAGTTCCAGTGGAAAAAGAGCACTAATAAGAAATCGCCAACAATGCAGTGCTATTTCATGAGCTACATTTTGTAGTAACATTGACGTGACCACTTTCTGTTCAGAGCATTACCAAGTTAGTCTACAGTGACGGAAGTCCTCAATAAGACAACATCCCAGATTCTTCATCTTCACGTGAAAAACGTTGCTCTTGTAAAAGCCTCCAATTATTCTCATAAATAGTGCCAAAATTTGCGCTTCAATTCCACCAGATTGCTGGGTCGTCATTTTTTTCGCCGAATTTTCGCTAACTGTAAAATTTGGAATTTTTAGACATGTAGGGAGCACGTCAAACGTTCACAATTGAATCTTGAGCGTTAAAGATTACGCGAGACACTTCCAGTGATAGATAAGACTCCTGAAGTCTCACGTTTCCATGTTTTTTTCTGTATGTTTCATCCACGGTTCTGACATTTGTATACAATTACCAAAATTTCATTCTTACATTTAGGTCCCTCCAACGTTTTTTTACCGTTGGATTGCACCTGATTTGTCGAAAATTTCCAAACCTGTTATGAAACCTCTCTTCTCGATTTAGATTATAAGAGAGGACTGTCTATTGATTGACAACAACAACAGCGGATTATGTCTGCAAAAATTGCAAAAAAGAGGTAAAATGAATTGAGTTCGATCATATGCGTATATGCCCCTCTCGAATATGAGAATTGAGCAATAAGCTACATAAGGGGCAAAAAGACATAGAAAACAGTGAGCCGCGTTGTTGTAAAGTGCACCTTTAATGAGCGCACGACTAGAGGGAAAACAACAAATGAGCAAAATTACAACATTTGAAAAATACAGACAATTTGCATGATAGGCAGTCTTTGGTCGAGCAAGCACCTCACGTTTAACGTTGGCTAAATGGAGCAGCATAGCAGCGCAGTAGTGGAAAACGAAATCACGCCTTCAAACTGCATTCCACAGTGTACACTTACGGCCTCTTGTTCCCTCACCACCTCCCGTCCCGTTTATTGCGGGGTTCAGATTATCTAGGATGACGATCAATGAAATAGTGTGTCTTGAGGGAAATAGTCGAGGTGGGACATCCCACTTTTTTACACGTATAAACAAAGTTCTTACTTCACATATCTCAAGTAAATCAAATCCTTAGCAAAACTTCAGGTAATCTCAAGCCTCCTTGTTTAGCAGTGAGTCGTACTTCATCGTCTTATGCTGCTGTTTTAAGGAATGACATGTCACAGAGGGAAGGTGTAAGGAGCAAATATTAGTCGACAATGGCTAATATGATAGATAGACGCTTCAACGACGCCATATGAAGGATGCTTCTTTTATTCGAACGGTTGAAACTCCCAAAAACGAAAGACTTTAATGAGGGTTCCTGATGATCTCACTCGGAGGTGCATGGACAAATACCGCACTAATGGGCTATTTGAAAGTTTGCGTCTATGCAGCTGTTGCTACGTTAACGGTTCACACGTTGGCACATTCCCGAAGGACGTTCCTGCGAACATGAAAGAAATGAGAAGAGGAAACGAACCGGTCTAAGCGAACGGAGAGGTAAGCAGGAAAGGAAACAATGAGCACTGATGCCAAACGAGTACCTGAGCAAGTGTTCTCGAGTGTCTAACTGGAAGGAAAACGTTCAGAAGCGCAATTCCCATGGTACTGAATATTCCAGCGGACGCCCTATCAAAATTTCCACGCAGGTCGTTTCGTCTACGCCCTATCAAAATTTCCACGCAGGTCGTTTCGTCGATTCTTCTTTGCTCAGTGATGGCGAAAGGGTGGCCGTTGATTGCGATGAAGAGTCCCTTTTAGAGCGCGTAAAGAGCTGTCTTGAAGGAGAAACCCGCCGCCGGTCTTCTACGACTGCGGTGCGTTCTGCATCTGCCGGACTCAAAAGATGTCTGCAATTCATGCTATCAGTATTTGCTGTATCTGGAAATTATCAACAAGTGATGTTAAGCTTATTGAATGGCTAGTATAGCTAGTATTACCTCAGTTTATCAGCTTTCTTTACGCCTCAAGCAACATCTACTACTTACATACTTGACAGATATTATTTGCATGCCTCGTGCTTATTACAAGGATCTACAAATGCAATCGTTGTGAATATTCACATAACGAAGGGCCTCTTTGAGTGCATCGATCAACGGCGTATCGGGGGAATGTGCTTACCCATAATTGGATATGCATCAGTTTGAGACCCCCTACACCTTTGGGACCCCCCACGAGTGCATCATTTCATCAGTTAGAATTAGTACACATTAAAACAGAAGAACTTCGGATATCAATTGCGGTGCTATATTCGAGCGCACAGGTAAACGCATTGACAGTGAATACATTTTTGAAAGTTGTTCTTGTTCGCTTGATCTTTAGCAGGAACAAGCATTATCGTGCTTATCGATGATAGGCATGAGAAAAAAGTAATACTACAATGAATATGAGCGTTACTTCTTTTCATCATTCGACTTCATCTCCATGGTGGGTGACTTCGCTTTTGCAGGACTCCTATCCCTCAGTCGTGTTAATAGACTTGGAGATTTTGCTCGATGAATTGGCCCGCCTGATTTGCTGCAAATTCGAATTGTACTCAATGAATGCGTGCGTGTACGAGCATTTTTCCATTGAATAGTATAAAAATTTTTCAAAATTTCGACATTATTTTCTATGAACTGTGGTAATGTATGAGGGCATACGATAAAATATAAATCTTTGCCAAACATCGGTTAGAATCGTTCTTGCAAGAATAAAAATGAGAAGTTTTCATGTACAAAAGCCGAAAAGGTGTTGTATTAACAGAACTTTTTGCCTGAAACATATTCTCCAAAATGACTGAAAGTTAAAAAATATTTTCAGAGACTTGCAATTCTCAGAACATATTTTCACTGTGATGAAGCCACTTCTATGATAAGGATTTTGTGATGACTCCTAACAGTTCTGCTAAAAGATATCGACAGAATTTCTCTACTCCACGTTTTCGTATTAACTATACTTATAGCATTAATATAGCATCATCTATATGTAATCGGTAGATTTAAGATCACCCTGGAAGGACCTTATAACTGCAAATTTTGCATGCGAGAGGAAAAATTCGCTTCGGTCTAAGGAGCTCAATTTCGAGGAGGATGTTACGATCCTCAAGAACTCAGTGACGACTTGACGGAGGGACCACTTTTTTAGAATGCACTTGTACGAAGCTCTCAAGGAATCGGAAGTTCTTGCTGAAAAATACGACTGGTAGAATTTATTGGATTTTGTCAGGTAATATTGCTAGAAACGCAACGGAAGAGGTCTTTAGAAACTGGAGCTGGAATTCCATGAAAACAGTATTCCAGGATTCTGAAGCCCTGGATGGCATTTCCAATGTCGCCCTAACACGTGCTTCTAAACCACAAAACCTCGAAGAAACGGAAACCAAAGTCGGGATTCCGTTAGGTTCTTAATTAACACGATCACTTATGAAGCGGATACATCAAAAATGAGTTGATCTAACTAGACGACGATTGGTCAGCTAACTTGGCTCTCTCTTTCTCCTTTTCCCTTTCGTTTTCTCGCTTGTCCTGTTCTTTTTCCGTCTCTTTTTTCTCTATTTCCTTGTCCCTCTTGTTCTTCGCCAGCTCCACGCACTCAGAATTCATCCCTTCGGCATTAACCTTGTCGATGTTCTTCAACTTGCTCCTGTCTTTTTTTTCAGTCATCTGCGACACGAGTGTTTGGAACTTGCTCGCTGCCCGTTGGCACATCGCCATGTGCTCACCGGTCGCCACACTCTGCTGCAATGGAGCAGTCATTCACAACCGAATCCGCATAATTCAAGACGACACTTGCAATTTCCGCTGTTAATTGGACCGACAACAGAAATGAACTGAAAAATACAGCGAACGAAGGTTGCAAATCGTCACGAGAAAATCAAAGGTTAACAAAACATCATCAAAGTGTCCACTAAACCTTCAATAACTCCCTATTGCACCCTTTCTTAAATCCTCAAAATTTCCTCTCGATGATAATATTTGCTTACATTTTTGACCGACTTCTCCTACAAGTAAACCTCACTGAATTTTCAAAGCGTTAGTCAGTGCACTGTGTAGGAGGACAAGGTTACAAGCGTTTACGCGAAGATCGCATTACTGTCAATTGCTGCCGAAGCAAGCTCGCGTGTGAAATAGATTTTTGCATTCGAAAGCGTTGATTCGCATGCGAACGTTATTGCATTTGTACTGGCGAATTTGACTGTTTATAGGCCTCAAAGCATATGAAAAGTGGATGCGAAGTGAGAATTTTAAAAATTGCAACTATAAGATATCTTACCATATTATATGGTGATATTTGTTAAGTGCATGCGAAAAACGCACTTTCGAATGCAAAAAGCCCGGCGTGCTTGAGGACTGATCAGCGTAAGCTACATGCGAATGAATTTGCTACATAAAAGCGTAACGTGAAAGCGCACGTGACTGAGAGTTGAAAGAAGGCAATGAAAGCGTTAAAATGAAGAAGGATTCGTTCGCTATGCTAGATAACTACGCCAAACACACAAAGTCGAATGAATTTCAAAATTCTCATGCGAATGTGCTCTGGTAACGATTTCCCATCGGATGGTGGATGAGCCACTAATATATGCTCGCAACGCGGGCCGCACTTGAGGCCCGATTTATGCTCAGGTAATTGTCAGTTGTTCTTTTTTCAAATGGACGAATCTGAATTGAAAGTTGCAAACGGCAGAAGTGACGGACAGTGGGGACGCATAGAGTGATAGGTTAGTGCTTTTGCAATCGTTATATTCTTACAGATCGATTCTTCTTGCCTTCATGCTCCGATCCTTCGTAACACGGTTGATTGAAGAGCTCTTCTCGTAGATGCGCTATTAACTCGTCCCTCTCCTATAAGTGTCCATTAAATGAGGCTATTCAGGTGAATCCACAAAACTTCAACGAATTTCAGATACAGGTCTATTCCTACTAACAAATATTCAACCGCCCCCATCTAAAAAGTGCGGACGTTGCCCATCTTTAAGAAAATTGCCCACGGGACTAGAAATGCCGCGTAGGCGATCGTGTAATGTGCACTTGCCCACAGGGAAGATCCATTTTGCCTATTCTAATATTTTATCACATTTTTCAAAGGGCAATTTCTATGTGGAATTAATACGTACACCTATGGGGATATATTAAGCACCAGGCAAAACCACTTAGCGAGTATTTTATAAGGCGAGATGATAATTTCGAAGAGAAATAACTTAAGAACAATTTTTTGCAAAGAATTATGTTCGTAAGACAAAACATAGCCGTATATAACGCGAGCAACATATGCGCAATTCCATCTGGTCAACACTATGAGAATAGTATGGCCATTCATCGCAATTACTGGATTCATTAATTCGATTTTCATAAGAATACAGCTCTAGAAGCGGTTTCATTGAACCATCTTCTTAGGAAATGCCAGCAAAAAAAAACTCAAAGAAGGAAAATGCTCAACATTACTATGCTGCTATAACAGCGGCCTTCATTAAATAATCTTTGCACCTTTAAATGTCTAGTATATTTCGCAGCACGCATTGAATATAGGGGAAATCTTCTCATTAATAGAATAGAAATTCCTATTCGGAAACAGCAGATATTCCTTCAAATACCTTTAGCGCATTATTCAGTTCTTCTATTTTAGTCGACAATTCCTCTTCGTTGGACTCCGTTTGCTGTTCTCGAGTAGAATATTCAAGAGTCTCCTTTGTGAGCTGAGGCAAATCGTCTGTTTGTATGCCATCAGAAACCAATTCAGGTCTAAAAACCGCAACGCTATGCATTCAACGTTCATATTTTCTGCTTTGAAAATTGAAGAAAAGCTTCAAAAAATTCCGGCCTTTTCTTGACCCCAAGGAGAGAGCAGTAGCTCGACCTCGAAATCGAATTTACCATAAAGCGTTTATTCACTCACGTTGTACGCATTGCTATCATTTAATGGGACGCTGATAAAGCAGAAACCACTACCTGGGTGTTCTTCAATAAAAGCAACTGAAAAGAACAACGTTCAGAGCAAACAATAGTCCCACTAATTTGAAAAGTATACTTGTTTCTTATTTCCTCTTGAAGTTTTCGTAGTTTCGCAGCCAATTCCATTTCGTGTTCTTTCATAAGATCGATCGTCTTTTCGTGTTCTTTATTAAGATTTATTATTTTTCTCTCTAAGACTTGCGCCTGTTGATTGTCTCGTCGTCTGAAATATAGCTATTTCATCAAGTGGTCGAAGTGTACTTCAAAAGGGTTCCAGAAAATGCACATATATTTCGTGGATAATCACTGGAGTACATGCTTCCTTTCTTTGAAGAAATTCCCACTCATTATCGATGAACTAATTTGTCTGTCTGTAAATAAATCTACAAGCACAACCATATGTGGCATGAACTCTTATATTAACAAAATTAACAACTGCTAAACAAAATAAATTCGATTGGCGCTATGCAAATTGCATAATTCCTCATCGCTGCAAGCGGAAATTTGAAAAATAAACACATAATTGAGTATTGTTAAAGATAAGCATTTTAGAGGCAGTGACTTCAAATACCTCAGATATAACCTAAGTTCTTGATTTCATTGCAAAAATACCTAAGATTTCGAAAAATGATACCTTAGATACTCATCAGTTTTCTTACTGAAGTTTTTGATTTCAATATTTTTCTTGTCTAGCTCAGCTCTGATTGTGGTGACTTCGTGCAGCAAATTCTTCACCCGACTATGTAGATCTTCGATTTGTTCGGATTTCGCTTTTGAATCTTCCTTGAGGAATACGATCTCCTCGCTGAGCTTTTTGTTCTGAAATCGAACGAATATAAGTAAAACTGTTAAACTCTGAGTACCTGTTTCCTTAAAATGTCTTGAGGTGCAAGTACCATGCTCGAGTCAGCCAAAAAAAAAAAATCCGGCAGGAAAAATACCTGGATTTTGTGATAGGCGCATTTGTATTATCAGACAAAAGCTGGTTTTTTTAGCGAAAGACAGAAACTAAAATCACGGTGTTTGTCAAAAATTTGCAACAAACCTCTTGCTCGGCCTCTGTTTTCGCTTCTTCAAACTTCGCTTCGTACATAGTGGTCACCTTCAGCGTTTCCTCTTCAACCCGTTCTTCAAGGTGAGACTCAAACTCTTCTAAAATGAAAATAAACTTCTGTACTGAATTATAATCTGGTAAAAAATCGGCCTACTTGATATATGGCGAACGTTCAGAGACATAGTTGATTTCAGCGTCCAGCTGGTTAGAAATTGAAAATTTTACCTACAGCTGTTCATTCCGCCAAACAATCTACAGCTTAGTGCCAGTAAATCTCGAAGACAGTCGATAAATAAATATAACCTCCTGCATCATCAGCTCGCTTCGATACAGGAATGATGTCCAAAGTTTACGTAATCAATTGCAAGTTTGCTTAGAGGGGATCTGCTTGAATAGTTATGCCACTCTTTATTTCTTCCTAATAAAAAATTGGAAAGAACAGAAAATTGTCACTTATAAAGCTAACATTTAAAATTATAAAGAGGTTTCTGTAAAATTTCTTGATATAAAAGCATCGACGACATTGTGTTGAGATTGTTGTTGAACAACAAACCTCTAGTTCGTTTCTGAGTTACTTCCATTTGGTCGATTCGCTTCTCCCTCTCTCTAAGATCATTCATCAGTCTCTCAATTTTTAAGTTGTAGGATGTACTGCTCTAAAAACATTTCTTTAAGCTGCATCCAGCAAGTCTTTTTACATATTCAGAATTACAACTGTTTCTTTCTTATAAACCTATGCAGCCCTAAAGTGATACTCATACCAATATTAAGAGGCGAATGTGGAAGATATGTGTAAGTGTCACTGCAAAGAATGCAACTGCCATGTGTAGCAATTGCCAAAGGGCGAAAGGCAAGCGCATCGCTGTCAAAGCAGCAAGAACAAAGAGCAGCACTCGACAACGCCACTGTTATATGAACCATTGCCGAGGCTGCTGCAACCCTAGACATCAATAAACAACATAACTCGTAAGACTTCCGTTATAATGTTTTGGTCATATCCTCTAACAACAACGCAAAATTAAGAAGAAAAACTTAATGTTAGAGGAAGAGAAAAATATGCCAAAGAATAAGGAGGCTTGAACTCTCACCAAAATGCTGAGCAAAATTCCAACCATTCTTTTCTTTAACGACACCATATGTTGTTTGCTCTTAATTATACTCCACTCATCTTCAAACATTCGGGAAAACCTAAATTTTTCCTCTCGTTTCGCTATATTTACATGCATACTACTGTGACAAAAAACTAGAGCAAACTTGTTCATCACACAGGTAACCCCCAATTCAGCTTGCGTTGTGCGTTTTTTGCAGCCAAAGATACTTTTTATGATACACTTGGCCGGGTTTTTTTTTTATTAGGTGGATTAATCAGAACAATGGAAATTTCAAATTTCTATAGGCTGAAGCTGGCAGATAAAACTTAAACGTATTACTATAAAACAAAAGCACATATGCCTTTTTTCTGTAAGTGGACTGAATGCAAAGGTGCAAGTGACCTTTGCTGCGAACAAGCGCTTGCGAAAGAGACGAAAAAATAACCAGATGTTTACAAAGAAAGGAAATGAAAGGTATTTTCTTCAACACTTTTATATATATATATATATATATATATGTACATACATACATATACATATATATTTATATTTGTGTTTATATATTAATATTTATATTTATACTTCTACATGTATGTATATAAATTCACTTATTTATAGTCATATTTATATATTTATATGCATATTGCATACATGTACACATATTTATGCGCCCGGCCGGTATCTATCAATTGGCATTATCTGCCTCAAGCGTGCATCGTCTAGTGGAAAAAGGAATTCAATGGCAGTACCTCATTATCTTCGGAAGTATTGGCCTCACTATCCGTTTTCTCGTTGAACTCTTTCAGTTGCTCATTCAGGTGTTCATTATCTGTTTGTAGTTGTTTAACAAGCTCGAACAGTTTCTCACGTTCTGTTTGCTCGATTCTCTTTTCCTCCTCAAGAACGCTCATCTGAAATTTAATTCTATAATTAATTGTAAATTGTTCCACATTCAATCAAAATCGTAATCTAGACGACAATAAAGGAAAGCAATTGAACTGTTTAATGCCTTATAAAAGATACAAAATTTTCACGCGACAAGAAAAGAACAGCAATCATCCGATATATTCGGATACACGACTATCTGTTTGTACTCGCTCTTGAAATTTGGAAGCGTACTGCCCTTATTTATGCCAACAACTTAGGTGACGTTATGAAATGACGAGTAATAGCCACGTTTATCTGAGATATGCGTACTTGTCCACGATTACTGTGACTGTCCGCTTATCTCTGTGATATATATTTTTTTCTTTGGCCAAACTCGTGGCCAAAAAAAAAACATGAGGTTATCTCTGTGATATATTTTACCCACCTTTTCTTTCAGCCTTTTACATTCGTCGTCATTACATCCAAATTTGCCAGAATTCACCAACTCGGTCCTGAAAATATGCTTTCTTCGGGTTCTTTTGGTTATAAAAAACTGTTTCCAACTTGTAATCGGAAGGGAGACTTCAAAGGGTAACGTGGTTGATGAATATTAAATCGCCAATAATTCACAGAAAAAATTACAACATTGTGAGCTCTTCATTGAACGCCATACATGCATGTCCTCCGCGCCGAAAGCTTCAGAGATTCCGGAGGGGTTTTTTAATCAAATTTTGCTTTCCAACATTTTCGACTTAAATTTTGCATTTAAATTTGTATCTAAATTATGGGTTTAACTTTAAAAAGATACCGAGATACCGAGAAATTTGTGCTTTCGGATGATTCTTCATCAACCTTTCAATCCTTCCTCCGCAGCTGTCCCGTCAGATATGTGGGATTTACGAAATAGATTTTCCTTATGTAGATACAGCTACTCCCCCCCCTCCCCCCCCTAACTACATCTGTCCCCCGATGAGCGGGGTTTAGGAAGTGGGTGGGTTTTCCCTATGTGGATTCAAACGCTACTCGTTTACCTACCAGTAAAGGAAATGGTTTGGCTGTTGCCTGCATATTACAAAGTGTGAACATTCACAACTGACCTCCCCCACTGGCTCAACCGCAGCTCATACACTACGTGCGACTATGAAACATCTAAATTGTGCAACTTAATCCTAAACATACCTGATCTCATCGCGTATAACCGCCAGTTGATCATCGTTAAGTTCGTTCTCTTGGTCGATTTGCTTCTTGAGCTCTTTTATTTCATCTTCTTTCTCCAAAATTCTCTCTTTACTCTTCTCCAATTCTGCTTTCAGCTCTTCCATTTTATCGATCAATTTCGGAAGATCATCCTAAACTCCCTCAACGTGAGTCTAAATTAGCATCCTAATTAATAGTATTTTCAAGTGAGCATCGTTAATATCATAATAAACGAAACATACTGATATGAAGCATACTGTTTACCTAAAGAAAAATAAAACGGTGCTGTTATTTTAGGTGAAAGATGAACAGATTGCTAATAACAGCCACCAGCAATTCATTGGAAGTTTTCCGAACAAACGAGTAGTTATAATAATGAAATGCTTGAAAACAACAAAAGAAGCAAAAATACAAACCTCTTCATCGGTTCTGCCATTCAATTTCGACTTTAATGCGTTTAGTTCTACGATAAGAATTGAATTCTCTGATCGCAAAGAGCTGATCTGTTGTTCTGTTTTCTGAAACAAAAAAAAAACACCATGAAGCAGAGAAGCGGGCATTTTCATAAGATGCTAAAGATCAAAGGAACTGTGTCCACTCCTCTGCCTCCAGACGTTCTTAAAGAAGACTGCTTAAGTTGTTCAAGCTTTATACCACTCTGCCTCACAACGACGTTATTCCGTTTCTCACGTTCTATAAATTCCACATTTTTGATGTCATGCTACAGTGGAATTTCAGAATTCATGAATGCAAGATCACATACGAGAAATTCTTCCAACAAAAACTTTTAGAGGCGACAAAGAAGTAAAGTCAGCATCGACAAAATCAACGTGTGACTATTATTCTTAGCAGGATATTTTTCTAACGGAAAAAAAGAAGATACAGCAGGGGTCTCGCAGTACGTTGAAGGATGAGGAAAGGGTGACAGTAGCCGCCGCTTAATAACGAGTTCACATCCACCTGAAACGTCGACTGGTAACATCAATTTTTCATGCACCCTTGGCTAACAACGTTTCTGCGACGTCGCTGCATCAAACATGTCATAACTAAAACACATTGGCCAAAAGAGTATCACTGAAGGTGTGAGATAAGAAGAGATGAAGTAACTTACACCCTGCAGCTCCTCTTTGTCTCGTTGTGCGTTCTGCTCGAGTTGCTCTTTAAGAGCGTTGTATTGTTCTTCAAGTTCGTTGAGTTTCGCGCTGAATTCCTTCTTCATAGCATATTCGCGCTCTTCAGCCTGTTGTCTCTCTTTATCCAGCAATCCCTCGTAGTGCTCCTTCGTTGATTCCTTCTCTTTAGTCACTGATTGCAACACCTGCAACTTTAACATTCAGCGTGAATGGCTGAGCCATTTAAGTGTTGCATATGCAAAGGGAAGTGTCCTTTTAACACGTTCCACTATGCCACAAAACTAGAGTAGATGCGAATGTACAACTAGTTTGGAGCATAGAGCACTGATCGCAGCCGTATCCATTCAAAAGCTGTATAATTTCATACAAAACACTAATATTTCAGCTAAGTGGAAACTTTTCTAGCAAACTCTTCGCGACGGATTTCTCCTTAATGTTCCATTGAAGAAGACATCGTTTTCAGTATATGGATGAACATCGACCATTACATTGTGCAACAAATTTCCCCTTCTCAAGAAACTCTCTTCACTCTAATATTAAAAAGAGGAAACTTTGCTTTCATTCGGTTAAAATATTTTATATTCTTGCTTAAGCCATGTGGAAAAATAGGAAAATAAAGCCATCATCAAAAAGATTACAAAACTTAAGATAATAAACAATACATCCATGTTATTCGAGCCAATGTGATAATAACAAGAAAAAAATTTGTAAAAATGATAAATGAACAATTGTCTCACTGCCTCGAGCGCATGTACTTGTGAATTCTGCAGCTGAGTTTGACTTTCGCTTTGGCTTTGTAAATTTGCACGCTCCTTCTCCAAGAATTCCACTTTGTTCTTCAGAGCTTTCACCTCAGTTTGAAGGTCGCGAATCACTGCCTCCAACTTACTTTTCGCAGTTTCGACTATATTGAGCAGATCTGCAAAAATATAGCATGTGCAGAACGATGTAAATGACATAGGAGAGGCAATATATCTCAACGTATATACTGGATTTGCGTTGCAGCTCCTCTTCTTGCTCCCGATACTGTTGTTTCGTTTGCTGTAGTTCGCTTTCCACTTTCGACAGCTTTCTTAATGAGTCGTTCGTTTCATTCCTCGCTTCTTCAAGCTGTAAACAATCATCCTGTATTGTTGAATAATCTCACTTTTGAAGAACGCTCGAGAAATTTTTTGTGTTCATCGAACTCTGAAGACGGTAGCTTATCAACGTTGTGATGCTTTCGCGAATGAAACTACGTCGTTTATTTTAAGGCCCTTTTCAATATTCTCGAAAAAACATATTCCACCTTCACTAAGAAGGCGAATGAGAGCAAAATAAACCCAAAACAGACAAAAATAAAGAAGCAAAAATAACACTTCTTTCGATATGGCGAGCAGTTCGGCCTCCTTCGCTTGCAAACGCTTTTCGAGCGCTGTTACTTCGTTTTTACATGTCGCAAGTTCCTCACGACTTCTCTTCGACTGATGCTGTAGTTCCTGCAAGCGGTCGTGAAACTCGTCCTGCCTGAAAACAATTTCCTTCGTCCTGCTCGGTTCGTAAAAAGGAAAGAACTCTCGTACTAATTAAATCGATCTATGAGAAAAAAGACGGTTAAAAATGCTGACGTTAGGATATAGGAATGAAAGCTTAGCAAGAAGGAGGATATATAGCATAGGTAGAAGCAGTGGCACACCTCGCAAGTAATTCGTCTTTAAGTGCCTCCTCGTGATCTCGCAATGCTTCTAGCTCCTTTGAGTATAGCATTTTGGCGGCCGTTAGTTCGGTTTCATAAAGGCTCTGTGCCCGCCGTAGTTTCATTTCGAACGTTTCGCCCAATCTTTCCTTTTCCGCTTTAAGGCTCTTGCGTTCTTCCTCCAACCGCTGTATTTCAATCATGTACCTGAATCATAGGTGAGTTGCGCATTGGCACGCTTAATACAGGTAAATCGTTCGGCTCCTACATCTCACACAATGACCACTTTATCCTCCTCTTTAGATCTCTGCTCTTAACTATGTTATCCATCCACGAAATGAGAAGCACTAATTGCAGACTGACATCAAGTGACGTTCTCAGAAAGAAAAACTGGTCCCACTGGAAGCGGAAATTGATGAATTATACTAAGCGATGTCTCCGGATGAAAGGATCAATTTCAATGGAGAAAGGGAAATAAAAACTGAAGCTGCTCTCGCGAACCCCCATCTTCGGACAAGGCTAAATTAGGGAACCTAAGCTGCATTTTCTTTGCTATCTATTCAAATAAGTCAGATGCTTACTTCTGCTCCAGATTGAGCAGCTGTGATTCAGAAAAACGTTGTTCCAACACCTGAATTTCTTTCTGATGCTCTTGACGTAGCTTCTCCAGCGCTTGTTCCTTTTCACGCTCGAACTTGTCCTACAAAAAACTGCTTTCAACAAGTTCTGAAAAAGTCTCCAACGCGGTCTGTCTCCACTACGGACTTAAACTTATAAGGGAGTTGTTCAATCACGAAATACCTGCACAGAAATGAAAGTTTCCATATCAGAGATCATTCAGAAGAGTTCTAATTAGACAATGAAAGCATCTGCTTGAATACTCATTGCGCATCACTTTGACAATCAGCAACATATTCTTGAGAAATAGTGTGAAGACTCAATTCAATGACGACTAGCAAAAACTTCACACATCAAAGAATACTTTACGTTAAGTATTTTAGGCTTTACACCTTTTATTTGTTTTGCTTCATTTAAAAGAAATTCTCCTCGTTGGGGTGCAATACGATTCGTTAAGCAACCGCAAATACTCTATTAGGTATGATTTTTACTTCAATCGCAAGAGCTCAATATTCACTACGTTACGCTTCCACTGTAAGAGGTCAATCGGAATGTTAAAAGCACCTGACAACGTTTCACCAAAATGATGAATATAATGTATGCTTCATTAAATGACAATGCCTAATAATAATTGCAAAGCATGAGTTGATTTAACAGTTCAACTTGCCTGCAGTGCTTGGAAACTCTTCATTCTCGCCTCGAAATCCTTCTTTGCCCCTAACACTTCTTCGCTAAGTGCAATTATCTTGCTTGAATATTCCGCTTCGAGCTTCCTTTCTCGTTCAGCCACTCGTTCGCGATACTCACTAAACACACCTCTCCAATGGCTTTTTTTCAGCGGCAACAACGTGCAGCGATAGCGTAATCGGATGATAAACTTAAACTTTTCAATAATGTTTCACACTAAAATTGAGTTCGCACTACTTTTCAATCTTTGAAAATTACCTGAAGAGAGTCGAATTTTTGATAAATTTCCAAAGAAAGCATATTAGAAACTTCATTCACCAATAGCAAGCAGCAATACCTGAAAGTGCCCATAACATTGTACTTCTGTCGTTCATACTCAGCGACAGTGTCCTCAAGGGTTTGTATTTTCTTCTTCAGTTCAGTTTCCCTGCCTCGCGGTGCTCCTTTAAAAAACGAGCACTTAGAAAGATGCAAATATTTTACCAATTAAATACACAATTTTCACTTCTATATAAAGGATTCTTTTGGCTAGATAAACCTCAATAAGCAGCCTGTTACCAAGCGCACTCAGTGGATCGTTGTTCTCCGAGAACGCTTATTTCAAGACGAAAGCTTCAAAATTCTTGTGTGCAAGTCGCATGTGTTCAACTAAGTAGCAATTAGCCGATGTGCTTAGTTAAGTAGCGCCAGAAGAGTGTGATCCAATCATATCGAGATTAAACATCACAGCATCCGATACGACTATGAATGAGAATATGGCAACGCCGCAAATCTGCGTATTAGGGGAGAGGAGGATGGAATTTCTCGAACACAACTTTGAAATGATTCAGCAGACCTGTTGAAGCAGCGGCAACCTTAATCATATTGATAAGCTTAGTTGGTTCGTCGCAGGTCTCTTGATGACTGTTCCTGTTTTGTGCATTCGGCGGCGTCGGCCAGGCAGCGATATCAGGTCGTGAATCTCGTATGACCGTCGGCTGTGAAGGTGAATCCACACTGAAAACACTTCTTACGCTCGCTCGAAATAGTATCTCATTGAGAATCATTATTTTTCTGTGAACAGATAAAGTCTATCAATGTCAAACGCTCCAACTCATGCTAGGAACACCGATAAAATCAGAACAGCGCTCAGTTTCTAGACTACTGCGAACCAATGAAGGTAAATTAGGTGGAAGGACATCGGCGAAGCCAATTAGAAGACGGACGTGAAGCCTGCACAAAACTTATATTCACTTATCACGAGGCATATAATGTACATAAATTATTACATAATGCGGACGTGACTTTTGAGAACGTTTTAGAGGAGCAAATATAAAATTGTTCTATTTTATTGAAAGAGTTGGTTCCGTTTTTTTTTTTTGCAAAATCTTCGGAATTACAATAATGGTATTCAAGGTAATAAGTCAGAAATACTGCCTGAAGCTATTTCATCGACTTGCACTCCCTTTGCATTTTTTTTTGTGGTAATATTTTATAAACACTCAGGTGGTAATGGGAAAGAAACAATTGTAGGGATAAGTGTGGGGACTAATTGAAGGAGAATAGCGAAAAGAGAAAACTATTTGTGAATGAGCACAGATCAGCAATTGTAAGTGAAGAGCGAAAACGTTGCAAACTGAGAGAAGACCTACTTCAGTGGAGTGCACTGTTGAGACATCGAGCAACTGTTAACGAAACACAACGAACGGCTACTCGCTAGCGGCGATCGGCTTGCGCCAACCGACGCGGTTCATTTTGTGGGCACTTTCGTTTTAAAATGCAATTGCTTCCTGCGATTTCTAAGCATAACGATCTATCGACACGTGCAAAGGAGGAGGGTAAATGGTTAGGTCAGAATTTTTCTCTCTTCCTTTCAGAGTCTTTCTGATCTTGCTTCTGAAGGAAATCTTCAAGTTTTAATGAAAATCACAAGCAATTTTTATTTCTTTCTTATTACGGCAATTATAGAATAGAGTCGTTCTTTTCCTCTACCGAATTTTCCTCTTTTTTCCATCTAAATTTTCAGATCTCTCACTGACCCGAACATATTGTGTGCAGCACTGAAGCATTCTCCCCTGTACCGTCAGACGGAACAATAAGCCTCCCAACTAAAGGCGGCAAAAACTCTTTCTTTTGGGCGAATTTCGTGGGCATATGGAAACTAGTACGAGTGTGGGACAAAGCAATAGGAACTTTAGAAAAAACATTTGTGTAAAATAATGTGCCGTGATAATGGGAAGAGCTATCCCCTTTCGTAAGTAAACAAATGCACGTTCAATGAGGGAACGATTCGATCACAAACATCTCTCCTCTCTAACGAAAATCTTTCAAATGAAGAAAGATTGCTAAATGAGAATAGAAACGATGAGGTTATGAATTTAAAAGAATAGACCTGATGGTATTTCTTTTTGGAGCATAAAATCCATTTTTTGTTGTTCTTTTGATTTTCTCTAAAGAGAACATAAGTGGTTTGAGCAGCGTTTACAACTGCTGACCCGTCAACAAATTCATGGCGTAGAAAATGTCCGAAAAGTTTCGTCAAATCAAATTAACGCTTCACCACTTTTAATTCTTGGAAAATTTTTTGTACTTTCGTTGAAATAATTTCAATCGATATAAGAAAGAAAAAACAATGTGTCTATATCACTATATATCAGTAGCGGAAATAAACTTCATTTCAATAAAATCTGCATAAAACTATGCCTCAAATAATTGCAGTAATAACAAATAACGCAGCATAAATAAGATACTGCTCATGGAAGAGACCAACTTCTTATGTGGTCTTGGTGACCTGCTGGAACGATGAGGAGATCGCGATCCCGCGTTAGGTGCATGTGGCGAGACCGATCTCAAATGAGAGCCCATTGAACGCTCTTCAAATTCATCAGAGAGATATCCAAGCTAAAAAATATATATTCCTCACCTTAAAACAACATAATCGAATAAAGTCTCCAATGCAAGCATATCCAGAGATTGGTTATGGTGAGTTAGCCAAACGCTCAAGATTAACTCTACACAGAGAACCGTGATATACAACAGAAGTAGAAAACTCCAACCTCATTACCTATCGATTTAGCGCCGTATATGCGTTCTAAGAACTCTAAGTTGATAGCGCTCTGTTGTCCCAGCACTATACAAGAACGGCACAATTTCTTAGGTGCTCGCTTTATGCAATGCGCTTTCTCCTACAGGTGGTTTCCCTCAGCAGTCATCATTTTCCTTCTTCGCCAAACGCCAACTGAACTAATCGACATTAAATGACTACCACGATTGTACCGCATTCATATATAAGCGATCGTATATGGCCATTGAGTCACGTATATTTTCGTTCATCAGGCGTTATGCACATTCCAAGATGTAAAATGGTGTTATGTGGTGATGAAGGGGAAGAAAGACGGTTAATCCTACGTTGAAAAGGATGGTGAGACATGATGATTTACGCAGTCCATGAAAAGGTCATAAACTCGAAAAAATGTGCGTGTAGAAGTTTATTCATCAACAGCATCCCCCCCCCCCCCCCCCCCCCCCCCCCCCCTCCCCACTCCCTCCGACCGATACTACTTGAGAGTTCTACGGCTAAGCACTAGCTATATACCGACCCGGTTGCTAGCACTTTGCTTCTCACACCACACAGCCACAACGAACGCCTCCGAAATACGTGCACAAATTGAAGGTTTTCGATATACCTAACATAGTTCCCAATCACCACTGCTTTTCTATCAGTAAGTTGTATAGTTTAAAATACATCGCTGCAGTGGCCTTACGCCCAATGTGCCACTTTTATGAAGGTACTATGTTCTAAATCCGTTGCAATTTTCCACAAATTGTGGAAAGGAAAGAAACTGAGATAAAAGAACGAACATTTTCGCAAGTGCAAAAATGATTGACATCGATGAAGAACGGGATAAGATCTGACCATAAATTCTTTGAAGCTCTTTCCCATAGCTAAGAAATGAAATCGTTTTGGTGGCAATAGCTCAAAGTTATGATATGTGGCTTACCCTTTCCCGAAATCGTTCGGTCATCGGTGGTCAAATGACCACAAGATGTGGCCACGCTAACTGATTTGTTGAATATCACAAAGTTTAAGCAATTGGCGAACGTTTACGCACAGAAAAAAAAGAACGCCTTCGAACGGTGCCAAACAATCATTTACTCCACCTGCAGACAAATGCGATCATTCAAATTGCAAGAGGAAATAAAAATGCGACGAAACAACAACAACAACAACAACAACAACAACAACAACAACAACAACTATATCCATTCATATTTTTATCTACGATGGTCGCGAAAATGTTTTTTTTTCAAGTCAGCTTAAAGAATCATTAATAACTCATTTCTCGATCGTAATTTACTACATATACCTTTTGCCACGCTATTTCGGACTAATACACATCGTAATGAGAAGAAACACAGACCCACATATGTGTATATGCAAACACCAGCATTTTCAGCCTTTGCATGGTGGGCGAACGCCTCACCTCCTCTTTTCTCTCTTTCCACTCATCTTAGGATGATGATAAAACCTGATGCAGAATTGTTTCTTTCTTCAGCAAATAGAAGAGAAATAATTTGAAAAAATCTTGTCAATCGCCGAAAAATGTCAAACATCATGAGGGAATCGATGAAAATCTTCAAAAATATTACTAACATCGTCGCTTTTTTAGTGATTGCTTTTCGCAAAACTGCCGCTTAATTTTCTAATTTGCAGTACAAAAGTGATTTGTGGCATCACATCGACTCCGAATTTCGAATTCCTGCTACGATTTCCTTAGTAACGTTCAAATAATATGTAGATTATGTCAGTTCGCATTTTTGATTAGTCAGTCAATGATAAAGTCGAGTGAGCAGCAAACTTCTTTCTAAATGTCATTCGAGGTGACTCAACGGACAACACGTCGGAAAAATAGAGTGCACATTACTTGCACATTTAGATGTTCACACCCACATGCTTGCCTGGTGAGAATTTAATTTATTCCAAGTCTAATCCATACACAATTTACAAAAAGCATCTGGACAGAGCGACTAGCTGTTTCTTTAAGAAACAGAACATCTCTTTAATACGTCGGTGGTTCAAAATCCTATTCAATGAGCGCTTAAGAATAAAAAAAAAAAAAACAACAAAAAAACAGCTATATTGTTCTGCGCTCTTTCACCGAAGTGGTCGATATTGTGTGTTGCAATTTATTGAAGGTCGGCAACATAATACTGGTGTGTCCGCTTTAATTTCACCTATTCACAATCGAGATGACCATACGAGATATAGCACAGTGCGGTATATTGTACTGCTCTTCCGATACTGAGAAACATCTAAGCAACGCAGTGTTATTGCAACTGTGATACTTTCATGTGACTTCTAATGGATATGATGATATGCTCTTCGACGATTGCAATCCCCACCCCCATATAGACGACGATTTTGAGGCAAGATCAAATCCAAGCGCAAACCCGCATGCATAAAAGAGAAGATGAAGCGGAGAAATTTCCCTGAGAAAGCGAAATTTAAAATTGATGGTCGATGTAAAGCATCTTTCAAGATTTCGTGGTGAACAACGAAAAACCCTACACCACAAAGTGGTAATGACGTTTAGCAAATAGCACAAATGACTCAAAGAGTGGTCCATTAATAATATTTGCTTGCAGATGAACAAAGACGAGAAAAATTTTGCACATATATAGGAAAGCGATATTCTACCTGTGACGTATGCGATCGCGTTTCAATAAATTTAAGAAGACATATGTCATTTGGCGGCGTTTAGTGACACTCTAATGAGCAACCATGAACTGTGCATGAAAATGCCATCTGCGAAAATAATGCACTAGCATAGACGTATGCATAATCCCTGATACATTCTACATGCCAAGAAAATTACAATTGATCTTGGGGAACAGCTAGAGATTCACATATGACACCTCCCAACCGCCTATACATCCTCTCCCTTCCTTCAAGCCCCAACGTTAGTGCGGTCACTAGAAAATTGTGTGATTTCCAAAAAGATGCTTGTCATTGGACGATACTACAGGGTCAACGGAATGGAAAGAAGAATTTAAGCATCAGCCCTTCGGAAAAGAACGAACAAGAGTGAAAGTTTTTCATCGCATTTCAACACGCAGAATTTAGCGCATTTTTGGAAGTCAAAGTCAGCGGATCAATAGAAATTAGCATTTGAATGTCATCAATGAAAGTCATTAGAGTGCGAATAGAGGTAGATGTTTATAGTTACCTAACGGCAAGATGAATGAAAACTTGAGAGTCACCAAAGGTGAGACATTCATAAACAGAGAGTAACTTGCAACTTTTTCTTTGCATGACGTAAAAATTTTTAACTTAGAGCAAGTGAAAAGCGATTGGTTTTGGGCAAATCTAAAACTTTGGGGATTATGATGGCTAGAAATTAGTGGATTGTTGAAAGTCACGGTTTGCTGCTACGAATATCATGCCGCAAAAATTGAAAGTGGTCAACTTTCATGCCTGAAAGTCACCAAACACTTCACCACAATCAATCTCAAAGAACAAATAAATATGACGCAGTTTTCGCCTCATATGAGCCAATCGTGCAGAAATGATTCAGGTTCATGGAGAAGAATATGCTTAAGCTATATAGATCATTTCTTATAATGATGTCAAAAACCAGAACATACTCTAACAATCACAAACTTAAGAAGTTTTTCTAGCTGAAAAAAACGACGCCAAATTTTGTACTAAAAACAACGATCGAGTGATAGACGAGAAGCTTCTGTTGTTCGCGTCATAGCTTAGTTTCTCCGTCAGTAACATACCAGCTGACATGAAGCATTGCCTGGTGCCAGATGAACTTCACTGAGTTGATTTCAGAACCAGCGCTGACGTCATTAGTCGCAAGACTACAGCCTTTCTTGAAGTAAAACTCATAATAAAAAATCTTTGTAAGGTGTTTTATGTGAATACCAACGAAATTACAAACTTAGTGCAGTCGGTACACCTCTATACAACCGGTATATCTCTGTACAAAATATGAAACGAAATATTGCTTCAAAGATATAAAAACGATACTACAAAAAGGACTGTTTTTTATTCCTCGATTTATTCTTCATCAAAAATCGCCAGTGATAAGTAAGGATTCGTGTTCAATTAGGGTGAGCTCTTGCTTCCCAAAGGTTGCGATACCGCATACAACTCCCGTTCTCTCCTCTTTTCTCTTTCACTCTCTCCTTTAGCACGTAGGTTCGGAAGGATCTGCTAACGGCTGATCATTACTGGGATATTAATTGAGTAGATTTTAACAAATACGGATCAGCGTTGCCCAATTTTTGAAGTATACATTAGAACTAAACAGTGAAAAAAAAACCATTTGATATCTCCTATAAACCTATTTGCATGAAGGTGTGACCTATTTGCATGAGGGCATGACCTATTTGCATGAGGGTATGACCTATTTGCATGAGGGTATGACCTATTTGCATGAGGGTATGACCTATTTGCATGAGGGTATGACCTATTTGCATGAGGGTATGATCTATTTGCATGAGGGCATAACCTATTTGCATGAGGGCATGACATCGTTGGTGATGTTGTTATGCTCACAAGAGTTGTTTACCATTCTTAAGATGTCAAGTGCTTCTTTTTTTCAATGCAGCAACTTTAGTTATTTCAAACTCAATTTGTTCATAGGAGTGTCCCCAATCATTGTTTTGTTGCAAGCTAAGAGTAAGTGTCACTATTTGCTTATAATCTAAAAATTTGTGTCACCATTTCTGCGCAACTTAGGAGATCCTCCCTCTCTTTTTGCAAATAAAGAGGTGCCCTTCATTTCCCATTTGCAAGATTTCTTCACCATCTAAGATTTCTTCTCATTCTTTCTTTGCTATCCGCAGTCCTCGTCAGCTAAGAAGTTCTGTGATTGTTCTTTATATCTTGAGAATTTACATCAGCTTTTGCTTGCAAACTAGGTGATTGCATTATTTTTTCATTGCAAATTAGGCGTTTCTACAACTGTTTATCTGTGAATGATCACTTCCTATCACTGTTGCCTTTGGAATTTTTGAGTTTCTATTATTGCTTTTTCGGAATTAAGGAACTATTATTGTTGTCTCTGAGCAACCTAAACGTTCCCACCGTTATTTCCTTGCAAACTTGCAGTTCCCATGACTACTTCCTGGCAGCTTAAAAGCGTATCGCTATCTATTCGCTACTTAAGAGTTTCTACCAACTTTTTTCTTTTACAAATTGGGGGTTTCCATCATATTTCTTCGCAATTCACAAGTTGCAGTCATTGTTTTTCAATGCTTCACTCCACTATTGGATAATGGATAGAGATTATCTTTAGATAACTTTTATAAATCGGATATAGGATCAATATTAAAGAGCAAGGTGAGAAGTTTGCATAGGGAACAGCCACAGATGGCAATAAGCAATAAACACGGTTCAAGGCAAAAACCATGACAAAGGCCTCATAACAGTGTATCTAACAAAGTGCATCAAAGTGTATCAACGCAACATGGCACGCATTTAAAAAAGTGATTGAATTACAGCGCGGCCATTATAAAATCAAAAACTCAATAAGCACTAACGGCAATATATACATATATATATATATATATATATATTATATATATAAACTGAAAGCATCGCTAGGCAATCATACCTTACATATGTTGAGCTTCTTCTACAGCATTGCAACTTTATGAGGCAACACCTATCTTTGTTGCGTATACTTCCCACTTCAACCGGAAACAGCATTCGTGGTCACAAGTAGGATGGTTCCAGGTGAAATTACTATTAAAAAGAGTGTGTGTCACAAAACAGATCCACAATTGCCTCATGCCTTTGCCATTTTGCAAATAAACTGCCATTCTCAGGCAAAAAAAAAAGTGAAAATACAGATGCAATTCGAAACGATAAACTGTGATGAGAACACACTTGCACCAATAAATATGCTGTGAATTTACTGAAATATAGAATTAGAGTAACACTCTGAAGAATTTAAAGCGCCACAGTGGGATCTTAGCTGAAGTAATTCCGAGAACACCTGAAATCCGTGAAATCTGATTGCTTATAAAATTGCACAAAGTATTTGCGTTGTTATCGCTTTATTTGACTGTCACACAAAAATTAGGCAACAATGTAGTGGAGAACACGAACGCTGAAAGGTAAACTGCACTGCTTAAACAAAAGAAAAGAAAATCAGCTCGAGATTCAGTGATAAACTTCAGATATTGAAAAAAAAATGTAGCTAACGCGAAAATGACTTCAAAAACGTATAAATGACTCCCGAACTTCACAAGGAACTCGCAGATGGGAAAAACGGGAACTAAAGTTGAGTGAGGATGGTTTTGATGAAGGGCTCAGTTGGCGGCACCAGTTGTGCTCACTTGCCGTACAGCATTCCGTGCCTCGAGCACAGCTTCCGCTCTTAGCAGCAACAACGGTTACAGCCTACTCACGTCGAGGGCCACCCGATCACAGACCTCTTAACGAGCATTTGCTCAGCACACACAGCTGCGTGCATTGCTCGAGGGCATAGCTACACTGCGTACATGTAATATTGCCTACCTATAGCTGAAATAGTATGCCGCCCACAGCCATTATAATCAATTCCGATGATTACTGCGTGTTTATGCGACGCTCAATTTGGGCCTGAGTTTTTGGACTGTCGCTTTTTTTGCAAAGATTTCCTATCCTGAGAGGATATATTCAATGGAATTAACCCAATGAGAATTTTGGGCGAAGATCCGAAAAATGAAATCAACAGTCGTTCCAAAAGGAAATTGATATGACTACTCATCTTTGAAATTGAATATATGAATGACACAAAACGAAACAAATTTTTTCAAACATTTTAAGGTGAATGACGTAGGCATTTTTTTAACTTTCTGAAAGCAAAACTTCCATTGACTCCTAAAACGGCTAAAAATTCATTTAAAATGCATTTTGAGAATCTCGATCGCAACATAAAGTCTTCGTAACAAGTCGACTGTTGCAAGTGATATGCAAATATTCCATAGAAATATATGAAGTCGATAAATTCACGTTTTTCCTGCATATGCATTTAGCGTTTAGTAATTTGTTGATTTTAATTCTTTTTTTTTTCAGAAACTTCCAATTTCTTTTGAAATTTCAGAACGAATTGATTAAAAGTTTTTTTTTTTTTTTTATTTTTCAGGATTCCTCAGTTGAAGAGAAAATCTCAATTTTTTTAATGTTTCTTTCTTAGTTGAATGAATGAAAAATGAGAAAGTTTTTTTTCTAAGTGTGGAAAAGACATATTGCAAGAAAATTCGATAAAACTTCCAAAAAAACTTACTTTTAATGGGGGAAATGCGTCAACCTATCAAATACGCTCTATGCTTAGCCACCATATACGACTGATTCTTCATTATGAACACAACAATGAACATCATGAACTTATACTTGTTCAATAGTATCTTTGCGCATTCCTTGGAATTATAAATTTGACAGAAATTATCGCAAAAATTTTTCCCCCTTTTATGGGAACCCTCTAACCATCACCAACCTAATGGAAAGTTCCAAGTGGCTCTTCCTAACATTATCATTATCAGTTCTTTTAAACTAGATGAGCGAGTACCTATGCATGCTCAACAGTGCCTATAAAAATCAATAGTCAATGCTACAACCGAGTAGTGTAGGTATTCTTTGATTCGAGAGATCGACCTTGAACGCATGAAAATGAAATAAACACAAAGTCTCGCCGATAGTAAAAGATAGAATCTGAGCAGCAAATGATCATAGAAGATGCGAGAAAAGGATTTGCTTGAGCAGTGCAACATGAAAGGAGTATAAGAAAGAAGAATGCAAGGGAGGGGAGGGGGGAATTATATGTTGCAAATAATATAGCGGAATGAAATTTTGATGTTCTTATTGCTAGATTCCCATTGATGAAGCAAAGAAAAACTGATAGAATGGACAAGCAATTGGATTAGCGGTAGATGGAAAGCAAAATCGAACAGCAGATTTCGGAAGTGATTTTTAGAGAACAGTGGGCCGCAAGGATATTCTCAATGACATAGGTGGCCATCACATTTTCGATGTGGAATCACCGGAGATTCATGAAGATGGTCGAAATTGATGCAGAATAAACCGAAAATGCCAAAAAAAAAACTGTTGGACACAAAATCAGCCAAATTATTATTGACATCAGAAGATGGAGAAGCGGTGTCCATCAGAGACAACATGTCTAAAATGATGTAAAACTGGCGTTAATAAGTAAACTTCAACAACGAATATACAATTCGGCAAAAATTCTCACCATAAACTTGGTTTCTTCTAGTATTTATGCTCAAAAATATGCGCCGTAGGCATTCCCGGCGTTTTTGTCAGAACCAAAGTTTCCATCGGAAACCAACGTTTTTAAGATGTAACTTCTAAAGAACTATCAATCACAGCTAAGACAACACCTAACTGCCAGAACAAAAAATTGAGTAAAACCTTGAACTTTACAGTCAGAAGCAATCAGTGAAACAATTTGCCAAAGAAGAGCCGATTTTGATCGTTGCGCCACTAGAAGGCTAGAGCCTGGTACCATCGGAAACCATTTTGACGTGAACATAAAGTGATAGCTTTTCACGCAGCATATTAAGAGCAAAAAAATGAGCATTTCGTTGCGAATTGCTTATCATCAGCAATAAGTCAGGAAACTTTTAGATGGGAAAAAGGGAAAGCGAGTTCAACTGAACAATTCTTCAATCCTGAAGGTAACTCGTAAGTCCTGAAGGTAACTCTTGTAGTTACCAAGGAGGAAATAAAAAGTTAATGAATATTCCACAGTCGCAAATATAGAGATAAAGGTTTGCGCATACAACTGAATGGGAAGAATGTACCGAGACGATGCATAAGTTGTTTATTAACGCAACAGGAACAACGTTGTCGTCCTGGAAAGTCGTTCGAAATGAAAGCAACACAGCACCTTCGAAGAATTCAACTATAACTTCCCATGAATGAACCACTGAATGTCTAGCACAGCTCTCTACAGACAAATATATGACGCATTTCAGAACGATAAAATTGAGCTATTCGAAAAAAATAAATTTAAATAAAATAAAAATTAAAAACAAATTTAAGAACCTCTAAAATAAAATACAGAAATTTCATGAAAAAAATGAGTTGGGAAATAAAGTTCGAAGTTTGCTCCACTTGAAGGATTCGCAAATTTAGCATTAGTGAAGTGAGTCAAATATTCACAAAGAAAAAACTACAAAATCTCGAGAAGTGCTGCATAAAAGTGTCAAATGATGAAGAATTTCATCGTTCACGAAATTTGACTGAGTGAAAACTTCACTTCCCACGAGCCTTTTCGTGTGGCAAAAGTTCATCATCCAACTGACATGAACTTGTCTATCTTCAACAATCTCCTCTCAACTCATCAGCAAATTTCAGCACAACCACTTCTAGTACATCGATTATTTAAAAAAATATTAATAATAAATAAATTCGCAGCGCGCAATGCTTAAATATACGAAAATGTTAGCATAAAATGCAGCCTGAAACAACAATATGGATGCTCCATCCCAAACGAAACATATTTCATAAATTAGAATAGCCTAATTCAATATGAACATTGCACTATATTAATTTATGAAAACTAGAATTGTGGATAATCACCTTGCAAAATGACTCAACTCTTTAAAAAATTTTTTCGCTATGCACGAAATATTTGCTAAATACTTTCTGAAATATCATAAGAATTCTTCATGAGTATGAAAAATCAGCAGTTGGCTTTCAATGTGAAATTCAGTAGGAAAACGAGTATTATATATCAGATTCAAAGAAGTGAAAACGCGTGCTAGAGATAGTGACACGGCATGTGCTTATGGCCTATTTGATCAGTTAAATGCTCATATAAATTATGGAAACAGTGACAAAATATTAAACAATGCAATATTTTAGGAGAGGGATCAATCGAAGAAATCATCAATCAAAAAGCATTTGTCATGCTAGACCTGATCGCCAGTTGAATAGATTTGACAAGCAAATTGTTATCGCTCATTTACTTGCCAATCGTTCTTATAGAAGATGTTCAGTGGAAGTTAGATTCAGTACTTTGAGATAATCCTCTCTCGTATACAACAGATCCACTAAACTTCATAATTGTAGCATTTGAGATTTAGGCATTATTCAGCAGACAGAGAGAGGACCACTTCGCATTGGTGTAACAACCATATAGTTAAACAAACTCACGCTTGATTTTGACAAACATTCAATTACAGCCTACAACGAAAAAAACCCATTTGACAAATTACAGTCTATTCTTCGACTTCGTTTATATTCGATGTTTGCAGCATGCAACTTGCTTTTGTTGCAGTAATTGGAAAAAATATATCAATCCCACCATGATGATATCATTTCTATGCACAATCGTCAACTCCTCACAGATTTGCTTGCTCACTAAAGTGCTGTGAATATGCCGAATAAAGAGAAATTCTATTAATGGCAAAACTTTCACTTCATAGTCCCTTTATTATATAAATTTAGCAACTTCAAGAAGGTTTTGCGCAAAAAATTCCCCATCATGTAATCAAGAATAGCAAAGCTCCTATCCTAATACAGAAAAAACGAAAATGGAGCTGTAAACCGAACGCCGCACCCATGTGTACTCACTGCCTCTGCCAACAACAGTGGTTAGTTACGCATAAACTTTTTGATACACGGCGCAAGTGACTGCATCTATCTGATAACTCGCAAGAACCGATGATCTACTACCAGATGCGCTTGATCTGTTCCCCCTCAGCATGCTCTCCGCTGATTTACTGGTCCACATTGGCGCATCCTCTTTCAAATTGGGAAAGGGGGGGGGGGAGCAGGGGAGGCCTCCTTTCCCAATTTGAAACTTGCACTTGCCAATTAACGAAGAGAAGTTCTGAATCAAATATAGCGTACCTCAAATTCAGACGTAATGAGCTGCGAAATTTCATCGAAATGAAGAGTAGAGGGGGGGGGGGGGGGGGGGGGGGGGGGGGGGGTGGGGGAGGGGGAAGGTGGAAACGATAAGGAAAATTGATGCGTCTTTGCGCAAGCTAAGAGCTGATTTCATGAACTCATTTCTGCAGTGACTCTTATCGCTGTATGTTCGAGAATTAAAACGATCGAATGGAATATCCACTAACTGGCGTAGTTTAGCACTGATTCTTCTATCAAGTGCCATATTGCTTTTTCCAACGCATTATTTGTAAAAGAAACAAGTTTAAATAAGTTCTCTGCAAGGCGCGATCGACGATTAGTAAGCTGATTTTGAAACGGAAGTGTTCGGCTTTCAAATGCTGTCAGCGCATCCGTCTGGAACCTTCAATCTTGATGCAATACAAACATTGTCACCTGACGTGATCGACTCAGTGACCTTCAGTCAAGACCAAACTTCGAAGGAAAGAGAAGTTGAGGAAGTGAAAAGTAAGAAATGAGGATTGGGATCGTGGCTATCAAGAAAACTAACATATTCATGGCGTCTTGCCAAATTTTCTTCATTAGAGAAATTGAATAACTCTTTCTTCACTTCTTCGTTCGCTTATATGACATTATTGCTTGGTAAATAAGATAACTCAAAAGAGTTGAAGGGAATGCTAATTGTAAACGCAATATTGTGAAGTAAATTCTGACTCGACTCAAGGCTGCGTCCTCTAAAACAATTCAGTAACCAATCGTAGCTAAAAGAACTCCGCTGAGCGGAAAGCTTCTACTGAAGATGGGTAATTGCAAAAATCTTCCGACTAGAGCAAGTACCAAAAATTGCAAAAATGAGTTTATGCTGAGAAATAACAGTGATTTTCACTGCTAACGAGTAGAAAAGAAGGATGGCAGAAATGAGGAGAAGGGGTGATGGCGAGGGTAGAGGTACGGGGAAGAATATTGTCTTAGCTTTCAGTATGCGAAAACAAAGAAATTGTATGATGTTCCACTTATAAACGCTCGCTGACATCAGTGTGTATATAAGATTTTTGAACAATCCACACAGCCAATGATGCAAATCTTTAGTGCGCAATAAACAAAATTACACACTGAGGATGTTTCGTGAACGAGATACGAACGACGGAAGTAGCGTTGCGGCAAGTTTTGAGTTGCCTTCTTTTTTCATCGACCGCCTCGCGAGCAACTGTTTTTCATTGTGGCTATTCGGGCACTATCGAGATCGGGCTTGTGCTATAGTTGAATCTCGACACACTTGCCCGCTAGCGATTTTTGCGAATACTAGCGCTTATTTCTCCTATAATGTCTGCATTTCTTTTTTTGGTACTTTGATTTGTAGCCTATGAAATTCAATGCCCTTTACCTTCATCCATATATTTTACTTCCGACTGCAATGATATCCACCCTTCAATGTCTGTCGTCCATTATCGAATGTTCTCTCACAACGGTAGCACGGCCCTAAAGACAATTGATTCATTGTTAAATGGTACACAAACAGTGAACTGATAAAGAGTTAAGGGAACAATGGCTGTGCCAACAATTTCGACAACTTCCCGGCTGCCAGTAAGGTGTGCTAAAAAAGATTTTCGAAAGGCGTCGGATTCAAAACTTAAGTTAAAACTTTAGTATTTCCGCATTTCCGGCAATTGTGTCCGAAATGATTGTTTACCGATCGTCCGCAATTTTGTTCGACATCCCGTACCATTAATTATGAGTTTCAACTATTGTAGCTTCATACTGAAGTCGTGTAATGGACACACTTCTAAGGTGGATGTTATATCCGAAATTGTTGTGTTACTAATTGCGTATTGTGGAGTTTCGGAGTTTTTTGCCCCATTGCGTGGAAATTTCGCTACAAATGATGCTCTTTGCATGTTGAGTTGCTCAATAAGATGCCAAATGATATAGTAACATAGATAACGCGCATTATGTAGCACCTGAAATCAATCTCAGCTGATAAAAAATACCGTTAATTCCGTTTATCACTCACATGTTATTTGGTGCAGTCGATCGAAACGTCGTCTGAATTTCTCTCGATCGTTTCCCAGCCTCCTTCAACTTCCAAAGATCGATACGGTGAACATGCCTTCCCATTGCATCGGTGGGCTTCAAAGGAGCAGCTTTCTGTGCAATGACAGCCATCTGTTATTTCTTCAGTCAACATTTCGTCGCTGTAGCTGCACATTGTCCAGCCCACCGATATCTTCCAAGCCTAATTGACGTGGATACCTACATAGCCTCTGACCACATGCATAACCGCTCACTTAATGCTGAAGTGACTCGCCACATGCGTAGAGTACCTCTTTTGATACTTCGCTAGGGTCACATCGAGCGCCGCCTTTTGCTGGGGTCCATTTTTCTCTGTCGTATAACAAAGATGCGAAAATACTATAAGTGATCAGCTTTAGGCGCACATTCCTCGCCTTTGCATGGTTACTCATCCTGCCGAAGGCCTGAAAGCGTTTAATCTTAAATCACTCTAAAGCAAATGAACTCTCAAGAAACCACGTGGTACCTTCCCCTAAATTATTTACTTTCTATGCTTGTCTCTCTCCTGCACACTACTCCGCCCAGTAGAGCATCTCCTTGATGGACTCATTAGCAGTATAGTTGTCGACTTGGAGCCGCTGCAAAGCTATTTCGCTAGCATGTTGATAGCGTACCATCCCTCAGTGCTATCCTCAAATCAGCGTCCTCCCTTATTTTCATGATCTCACTGATATTCGGAGGTGAATACTCATGTCCGATCGGTTTATTGCACCACCGTACGCCAGCCGAAAATGTTTGTGATTACGTAACATCTAGCTGTTTCCTTACTTTGGTGGTTAAACAGTGCCAAACTACATTCAAAAAAGGTGATATTAATGGCAATGGAATGCCAAAGCATGAAATCTTACACTTCATTGCGAAATGCAACGCTGAAGATGGGCGAATATTCCGCTCAAAACATGCTGTGTGGGGCGACATTATAGTCTATAGAGCTTGTGATGTTTTTTATCACCTTGAAGGAATGGATCATGCGAAGGGATATGAGGACAACGTCAATAAATTGCTTGTCTCCATTCAAAGCTTGTCAAAAATCTGTCATTTGGCGTTTGCGATGAGACGCAATTTGTTCATTCATTGCTCTCTTTTCAGCTCCTATAGCCTTAGCGAAACCTATATAAATCTACAGAAGACCCATATATACGATCTAACTTCAAAAGGCCTATTGCAATTAGTCAGATGGAGTCCCTGCAACTATAGTTGTTTATACCCTCAACATTTACAAAAGAATGCAATTTCGCGATGTTCATATGAGCTGTGTGAGATAGATGTAGAATCTTTACAGAATGTTTCAAAAACTCCACATCACTATCTCAGCTCATCATTTCGGGCGATGAAAAGATGGAAATAAAAAAGATGACATAGATGCAAAACAAACAATAATCTCTGTATATGTTGAATTATTATAAATGTTTCCATGGATCTTCGAAGTGTTCAACTATTGCAATATGTTTGAATTCGAAATTGAAATTGATCTCAATTACAAGAGGCATATAAATTTGCAGTTTTTTTTTCACATCCCAGCTCATAAAATTGAACGAATTTTCACGAAAGTAAATTATGATTGGAAAGTTGATATTTGTTGTATTTTTTGTTAAATGAATTATTGACGCAACACTCTTTGCAAGTTGATAGACTGCAACAGACAGCTTTGTCTAGCGCACATTGTGAGTGCGTTAATCGGCTCTTTTCACTGCAGTGTGTAATTGAATACACTCTTCTTTCATATGCATTCAGTTTATAATCGTTTCATCTCTTGTGGCGATTTTCTTCTAAACGTAGAGTTTATTACAGCACGAACGAACGAGTTCGAAATGAGTTCTGAGCCTGAGAGAGCAATGGAAACTCTCCTCTCACATATTTACACTGCAATCGCTGAGCATAGACACTCCTATCTAATTGGCCTTATATATGATCGAATAGTATGCCTATCTGGAAGATCCACCTTGAACAGGTTGATTGCTTTCTTATTCAATTTTTCTCTCACAAGTGTCATACCTTATGGAACGCATTGTTAGCATTCTCCCACTTACTACTAATATAGCATAGCAAAGCTAGCATCAAATAATTCCAGCAATGAGTACTATCAATGCATGTAATTCATTGTTCTCGAGCTGCATTCTGTATAGATATATTTGTTTAGCTTTTGTATGTTGCAGTGAGGAATGCCGCATACATAAACCTATCGGCTACAGGCAATTTGATACAAAATAACGCACCACAAAAAGACCCGCAACAGCCGGCTTCTTTAGAGATAGGATCGTTTCTTTTGGGGTAGTCGTGATATGTATAAGCTGTAGAGCATGCTGGACATATGGCTGCTCGAATCTAGAACTTTTCCTGCCGGATGCAGTAGGACATTTGCTATATGCTCATCCGGTGGAAACTTACCCTTCTCTACAGTACCATCATATCCATAATTATTTATCGTTTATGCCAAGAGCAGTGCTCACCTTAAAAGTTTATATTTTTGAAGAGGTCGAAAAGATTGTTCCTCACAGGTGAACCATCTGAGTCGAAGAAGACTGTGCTCACTCACTTTAGAAATAATCTTTGCAATTACAATTTTTGCTTTTTTTAGGCTTCAGACAGAAGCGCTTCTTTCACTGCTCCATTTGCCCTATAAGGATATACCGGATGCGGTAAGCTGTGCCGACTTATGCGAGACGGTGGAAAGAAATTTCTACGTCAAATGTGGTATCACCGCAGGTGAGTGTATTACTTTAATTTAGTGATACCCGCAGGACGATTTTGTTCCCGCGTGTAATAATCTCATATTAGAAAGTATTGCTGCAACTTAATCTGTTTTGATAAGTTTCTCTCCTCTGTTTTCTACGAAATTTCCTTTCCTCTTCATAATCAGAGCCAAAAGTTAAATTCCGGGCAAATTCGATCGACATTTGCCCTTTGAAAAGGTGAGATTAGGCTAGTTACCCAGCCATCCAAGCACCGAATTTAAAAAGTGCGTACACTATGTTTGTGATTGAGATCAGTCAGTGTTTTTATTGTATTGCTCTTTTCGCCACCAGGTGTACGCAGCACTTAATCGGAAAAACGCTGCCCTATTTCGTTATATGCTTTATTATTATTTGGAAGTTGAGAAAATCGCATTAAACCAATTGCTTAGAAATGTAACATAGTATGGTACACATCTGTAGCAATAAACCTGTAGCTGCAGATAACACAAGGTAATAATGGTGATTTATAAGTCAAGAGCGCCAAACGCTTCAAGAGAAAATTTTTAATGCATTTTTATGCAATTCCGAGCAAAGATCCCTTATAGCGTTGTCGCCGTCTATACGTACGTACACATATGTAGATCTGTTCACCGTTTCAGAAGTACATGCAGCATCAGGTAGAAGTTCAAGTGCAGCTCCCAATTCCGAAAAGCTGTAGCAGTGAAAATTAGTTATGGAATGTTTACCTATTTTTAAATTAGATGCATTATCTCTCGTTACTTCGAGTGTAATTGAACACCGACAAATATAAACTAATATCTGGTATATGCCATTTGAAACAATTACTTAAGAGTGCTTTTTTGAAATTTCCTCCTCTAGTCTGAAATCTAGTTCCGAGCTTCCGAAGAATCATTCGTGTGCCCAGCGAAAACCGTTTGGAGACCTTCGAATTTCGGCACTCTGAACCAAGAATACCCACAACCTTTCTGGTGGAAGCATCCAATCTTCTACACATTTCGATATTAAGTGTTGCTAACTTTATGGTGAGGCAGTATAACATTTTATACTCGGAAAACAGTGAAATGGAAAATTGAATTTGAGATAAAGCGCTCGATCGCTGTCTGAAATCATCTCAAAAACGTGCTGAAGACGATGAGGCGAATATTGACGAACTGAAAATTCTCGGTACTCTTGATTCTCTACGAAGAAGTGCAAAGTGTTGCGTCGCTTCACTTAAGCTTATCCGCGAAGAAAATTTGGTAATTAATGTGAATTTTTATTTTGTTCATCACAAAAAAACTAATTGCTTGCACGAAATTGAAACTTTGCAAAATGGCACAGTCAAGGTAGGCAATCGAACACTTGCATACATCTATCAAGTATTCCGCATGTCCAGCTTTGCCTTTGAGTTTAGCTCTGAAATTTAACAACGTCGCTTTTGGATTGCGTTCCATTAATAACAGCAATCTATGCTGTTTTGAATAGATGACCTCAGACGAAAGCGGGTAATTACTATGAATATCTTTAGCGCCAAGTAATGATAAAAGTCTAGGAAGAAAGACGATACCCAAAGTTTTTTAAAAGTCAACATAAAGCATTCCAATCACCAATTTATTACCAATGGTTGGTTACAATTTGGAACAAGATTGCTCGAACACTAAAACATCACTTATAAACTAGCCGCACCATCATTACACATGCCATAGAGGTTAATTTGATTGGCGTATAATCTTTACACTGTTCTTACAACCTTCACTAAGAATTCGCATAACGGTTACTTTCTCTCAATGTTCCACTATTCGTTCCTAGCGCATTGCTGTTCGTTTATCTGCCACAATTTCCGATCATATTCTTATTGTTGATTTCCACGAGATATTGTTAAGAGACGTTGAAGATTCACTAAGAAACGAAGTATAAAGGGGTAACTTAGTAAAGCGAGGCAAATAATTCACAAAAAGACCTCAAATTATTGCATTTTCAAAGGCTTTCATGCAGGTGACCTAGTAGGTTTCTAACATCTGACATTGCAGTATGAATGCCATCCCAAAATTTCGTGCCTCTTTTCTCCTGGTAAATTATTTAGTCTTTAGGATGTCTTTAGATGAGTTTCCACTTCAGATCCGCACGGTATTACGACAGGACCGAGCATTAAGGAAACTCAGAAATAAACTGAGTGAAACTGAGCGAAGGTTGGATCTGCTCGCCGCAGAATATTTTGCACAGAGGTGAATTCTTTTCGTATTAATAACCTACTCGGCTTGAATAATGTATTTTTAACACAAGCCTTAGCTAATATATGCCAGTACCCACCATGCTCGTAGTGTCCTTTTGTCTTTTTATTGCGGCTCTAAAATCGATGGAAATAATGCCAACACTGAAGAGGGAAAGGAAGATTGCTGTAATTGTGTGAATCTCGGGAAACATTTCTAACGCGAATTATTGGCACCGGTCGTAGCAATGCCATCGTCATCCCAATTTTCCACCTTTTTTTTTTTACAATTTTCGAAATTCTTAAACGATGCTGCAACGTATAAAAGCATCTATGTGAAAATTCAAAAATAAAAATAAAATCTTGGAGCTGTCTCTGCTGTACAAGACTTCAGTTGCGAGGCCCATGAAGATGTGTGAAACGTTGATTACGATTGTGTTTGTAAGTTTTTTATTCATAGCTTTATGACTTCCTCATAACAAATAGCGATGTTATAGATGAGGCAATTGCTCACGATTACAAACAAAGAGCATAGCACAACTTTCTAATAAACTGCAATGTGTTATAATGCTAATTTGCATATACTCGCAATAGTGCGTTGAGTTAATCTGATGCAATTACAAAGAAAATACGCATCACTTTGCTGCTTTGTTTACGCAGAACGACGTGGTAATCTTAACATTCATTCGGCTACAGGGCATCTCTATCCAATGAAAACTCCGAGTGCGACTCCGGCTGTAATACCGAGCGCAGCGCCTCTCCTAACAGTTCGACGTCAAGAGGAGCCATCAATAGGTTCGTCGTTTTCCCTTTTCTTTATCATCAATGGTCCCTTCGTCGTATTCGAGGACATGACCGCAAAGCGTCATGACCCACACATATCATCACCAGGTGCACGCAATCGAAGACAGTATGCTGCTCTTGTGACGGGTTTATCGATGCACATATTACTTGCACGAATCACTCTCAAGTGCAGAAATCAACTGAAAGCGATGGCATTTTGTCAAATTGGGAAATTCCCAACAACGATGAAAGTGGTGAAATGAGAGTATACATTCTACAGCCAGTTGGCATTGAATCACTTCGACAGACGACTACTTTTGTGCACGACTGGGTGACCGAATGGTCGTTTCAGAAACTTTGGGGGGAGATTTGAATCACACGACGAGGTAAACTATGTAAACACGCCAAGAACCAATTCAGCTGAATATTGGATATAACTGTTTGTCGAGTATAAATGTGGTTTCTCGTAGTTTGTTTTTTTTTTCTTTCCAAGTTTGTTTTTGACTGCGCTCGACGAGTTCAAAAATTTCCACGTCTCGAATTCTCACGGCTAGCTAATAAAGATGGGGCCAACAGAAACGAAATGGTGTATGAGGTTGGTCACCTGAATCAGAGGTTATCTTCAAAAAATTTCATCATGCCTTCCTGATTTGCTATCTTGAAAAGCTAGGAATTTGCTGTCTTTATACTGCAGAAATCTTGAAAGAGGGCACAAGAACAATGTGTGCTGTCAGATATGCCACATCATAAAAACCCACTATTTCAGGAAAAAAGCGGCCTATGCGACGCACGAGGAATGTTCATGTGGAGGAGAAACAAAATTTGCTCCTGCTGATGGTGCTTGCATTGAAAGGCGTAAAATCGAAGAGCCATATCATACGGCGCCACATTCGATGAGCATCATGTGGGTGTGCAGCCCATCAACGTCGGTCGTACTGCGTGACAGCGATAAGCGCGGAATGCCAGTAGATGATGAATCGGCGGAAGGTGCAACTGGTGGCCCGCTATCCTCCCTAGCTGACAAACGCACGATTGACTTCGTATGTTGCAGTGTAACTCTTCAGAAAAGCAATCTGCCGAACAACACTCAACGCTGTGAACGACATGCTGCCAGTAGTAAACTTACTTTTGACGCACTCCAGCCTAATTACAAACAGCGCCCAGTTGCTAAACCGCTGTGCCGCAGGGAATGTGTGACGGTCGACATTGAAGTGTGTCGGAGGGGAAGTACGAGAGCAGTTTGCTGGACTGCTAAGCAAAAACTGTCAACGACGTTCTACGCACAAACGCCTGTCTCCCATCGCAGGAGGATGCATCTTCAACGTCTTCAGCTATGCACTGATGTGCTATTCGACGATCACGTCCACCTGGAGTATAAACGACTGAAGACGAAAAGAATTGTTGAATATAAAATGCCTCTTTTACGGGAAGTAAATTAATTCGACTTTGAAGTGTCCTATCACCTAATCAACCATCCTTATATAAGTGTTGCAATACCGCATACTACATCTGCCTTTATTTAGATATATTCTGAACTCGAGATGGAAACTTCGTAAGTACAAACGGGTGGAAACTATGTAGAAACAAATGGATTACAGGATTTCACATTATCAGAAAGACTCAGAACTCTTCATCAAAGTTCGATGAATAATGACACGGAGAGAATTACTAAAAAGGGACCGTGAAAAAACTGGTAGGATCGGGAAAGGCAACGCGGAAAGAGACGGATAGATGACGTCATAATTCGCAAGCATTTCGAAATAAGAAATGAATGCTGAAGTGCTCTACACATGGCAACACAGATTTACTTTTAAAAAGCATTTATATGCATGCAAAAATTACATCGCAAGACACTCACCGACGTTGCATAAATCATCTCCCTCGGAAAACTGTTACTTCTAAAAAACGTCATTTTTGGCATCTCAAATCATGTGAACGATTAAAACGCTGATGAGAGATTAAGATTTCAAACCCTAGAAGACAAACGTAACCTTCGAAGAGAATTTTTTGTGGAAGCACAATCGACAACCACTCACTGCTAACTTTTGTAATGTCGGCACAAAGAAGGCCCAACTACATCTCTTATGAATTTCATTGGCTTTAGGGCAACGAAATCTGAGATGAATCAGCCAGCAGTCGGACAGATACAACCACAGCAATGTCCAACCAGCGCTCACACAATTCAAGCATCGCAACAATTAACCACTTTGCCCACGTTTCGCCGTTTTGTTGCCTTGCCAAGGGGGACTTCAATCACCAAGCAACAGTCAGAATCTATCACTCTGTTTAACAATAAAATTCTGAAGGCATATAGCATGGGCATTTCCTATGCAGAAAACATTGTGTATTCAGTGCAATTACTTTGCCACACAAAGTGTATAGATGTGTTGAGCAACGTTGATTGTTGCGTTTGTTTTGAATTATGTTTAGCGTTTACTTCAAGACAACTAAAGTTGCTCGCCCATTCCCTCTTAGATGTTCCTTCCCCTGAAATAATCAGTCATAACCGTAATAAAACAATGCGCATAAATGATTATTTGCCGCATAAATGATTATTCCATCTATACTCGACGCATTACATGGTCATAACCGAAAAAACTGTTACAGCTTAATAAAGCGTTGCCGTCATTGTTTGCGATCAAATGCCAACACAACGCTAGCCTTCACGTGGATGTTGAGCAATCTTTAAAGCAGCATTCCCCATCCTAACATTTCCATTGTATTCATCATGTGGCAGTCGCATCGATATGCCTTCAGGAAGAATGCACTAACCATAAGCATCAAATAGCATCGTGGAAATTTCCACTTCTTTAGCCGTGAAAATGATAAATAACCAATTTCGATGAGAAAAGATTCGAGGTATTCTGGAAGAATTCCTAACGAAAGAATAGAATGACAATCGTCGCAAATGCTAATAGTTTTCTAGGCGATAATTCAAACTGTACTGTCAACAATAAAGACATGATAAATCATTGCTCAACAAAAACGGAACATGTTCGCCAACTCATCTAGCCGTTTCCCTGTTTATTTTACTAAGAGACTTTAAAGGGTACTTTGGGTTGAAATTTTTGAGTGAACATGATCTCAATTAGGCGAGTTTATTTTCAATTAGGTTAAAAATACACATCTGCCTTTTTTTGTGACCTATTTTATCCATTTTCCATACATCAAAACAAAGATCTCTCCCCTGCAAAGGTAATCACACATACATATATAAAGATCACTGCACTTTGTTGAAGCTCGTAAGACCTCCTTTGCTATGAATTTTCAAATTCTTCCCATACCGTCGGGAACATTTATGCGAACGAATGTGATCGAATAGGTTTTAACGGATCGAATAGCTTCGCATCGCGTAGGTATTTGGGATCTTTGACCAATATGGGCATATAACCAGCACGTCGGCTCAGCGCAATTGTCGCGACGAGTTTTTTCTGTTGATGCTCGCATAGACCAGTAACATGCCTAAAATGAGATAATTTAGTGAGAAGTTTGCCCGCACGATTTGAAATCACCTAATTCACAAAAGGAAAACAAGCAAGCTAGACGGCATTTCTACAATCAACACATCGGGGAAGAGATATCTCAAATCGTATGGATTCAGTAATCAGTTGATTCAAGAACGGTATCGATATGAACATTGCTGCTCTTTTGACCAAAAATAACATCTCCGGCTGGCAGTGGCAGTGCGCAGTAAAACAGTGAAAGAAAGATCGCCTCTTGAAAGCTTAAGAACATGATGCTGGGTGACAAGTCAAACAATGAAAGATTCAATGCAAGTATAAATTGGTGCGCAGTTTATCTAGGTCAAAGGTAACAGCACCAAATTTCACAAGTCTGAATTAAAGAAAGCGCCCCCAGGTAGCTGCCGTATGTGGGGAGTTGCAAAGATTTCGAATGAATCGATGACATCGAAAGTGGTTTGCAACAGATATAATTTGCTACCCGAAACGAAGTTCTTGAGTGGCGAGAAACTGAGTGCGTAATACACCTATCCGACAGCCTAATGAATGCTGAAGCAATTTTGCAAACAGAAAAAAAGAATCAAAAATCGTGGCCAATTTTAGAAACAGTCACAAACAAGTTCGCAATCAACAGCGAAGTTTAATCACAAAAGGGGGTAGACTCGTTTGCGCCAATACAACCGGGCAGTTGCCTATGACAGCCGCTAATATCGGCAAAGTGCTATGCAGTTTCATTTGCAAAGATGATAGAGACTGGCCATCATTACTACCACTAACTGATCACTACCTATCACCAACTTATCATCACCACTAGCATTAACCGACCGCTATCACTCTAATCCCTTAATCCACACTTTCGTGTAAACATTTCGATAGCATTTCATTGGCAATATAGTGGATAAGCAACTAAGAGAACGTATTTTATTAGTTCACCTATCATAGACGCGTCCCGAAAAGCTTGAAACGAATTGTTGTAAAAGTCGAGCATTTTTATAATCGAGTTGGATATTATGAGCGCATAAAATACATTTACGCCTTTCTCTCTCGTATGGATTGTTGTTGAGTTCAATTGGTGTATCGGAGCATGCAGATGCATTAGCCAATATGCCACCATCCGATGAAAAACAACTACGAAAAACTTTTGTTGCGATATTTCGATTGCCAACAAGCAGTAACTTCATTGCCGTTGTTCAGTTATTGTAATAATGCACTGCAAAAACAATAATAAATAATCTAAACATATATGACGTGTTATGCAACGATCACGTTAATAAATATAAACACGATACATAAAACAACAATAACAACGGTGCCTCGGATATTGCCTCGTATAATTTGGGTGATCTCCACCCCTCTCGTTGTCGGAACAAAGCTAGATGGACAAGCACCGAGCAACACTCATCATCTCATCTCATATGCACTCCACCGCATATTACCCAACAGTACGATACACATTTGCACGGCAATAGATCCACATCAAACGTCTATACATAAAAACATCCACCAGCTAGCATTCAACTCTCTGAGCAGAGAGTGAATCGAACGCTAATTGAACACCGCACTGCTGTTCAACACAATCATTTTCAACATTTTGATTCGTATCGAAAACAAACGTTAGACAACTCTTTGACCGAAACACATAGTTGAACGCTTCAAAATCCGATCACATAATTATCGATTCATCAATCCAGCTGACAGATTGGACTTCACTGATCACATTCTCGATATCCATTAAATATTGCCCACCGAGAATCATCAAAATTTTTTGCTTTTATTACCTCAACTAAGCTCGTAAGTTCCGACCTCGCCTGTGGATAGTATTTCCGTTCAGCAGCAAATAACTGTTACCGCCAATGTGTAAACCGTGTCAATGCAGGCACTGCCATAAAACACTAATCGCATATACACATTCAACTGATTGCATCGAACACTGCTTTCTACTGTGCAAGCATCGAGCAAACAAAGGGAACGCACTCAAGGGCAGAACCACCGCAATTCTTTTCGTTTTTTCTCACATATCCTTTTTTTCCCTTGTAGGTATCTTATAATCCTTCCCTCTTCCCTTTCCAGGCTTTAAATCGTCCTTGAGGCCCATAATAAATGATATTATAGCTCACAAAGCGCTGATCCTTGTCAAATGCAAAATTCTGATCCCGCACGCTGGAATACCGTAATCGAAGAAATGGACGACGTTCCTCTCTTTGAGTTACCGTATTCCGGCACATTTCTTGCGCCCTCAGCGCCATCTTCCAATTAGGCGCCCAATTCCGTGCCGGTCGAAAACAAGACGGTGCTAGGAGCAAGCAGCACAAGACGAAGCACCGGACATTGGTCTCAGCCTCTAAGAAGTACAAAGGAGGCGATATGTTCCACATAACACGACTATATATAAGAACTGCTCTACCTTAATGACAGATGGCTGTCAATTCTTTTAAATAACTTCGCATTTCCTTAAAGGAAGCAATCTGTCAGATGATAAGCTCACAACAACATATTTAGAAATGTAGCTGATCCCTTCCCGACTAGCATAAAGATAACGCAACAAGGAATTACTACAAAAACTGCGATTCCTACTTTGCTAGCAGTATAAGCATTGACCTTTAAATCTATAAGCTTACAATCCCCATTCCACTTGATCTAGCCGGATCTGCAAAACTTTACAACCTCCATAAAACTCGAGGAATTTCCGCTGTCATAGTCTTCGTAAGTAGCTGAAAAATGATTGTTGAGCATTATATCACCACTGTTGAACGTTGATATTCTCGACAAGGAAAATAAAACTCAACAACAACGCTGTCGAAGGTGGGTAATGTGTGTTTAATTTGTTTAATGCAAAGAATACGCAAATTGCAACATTCCATTAAGATCGCTTCAGCGATAGGAGCACATTCTAAGAGACGAGCATTTTCCGCTTCAATAGCATTCTGCTTTTTCAATTCTTTTAAATAACTTCGCATTTCCTTAAAGGAAGCAATCTGTCAGATGATAAGCTCACAACAACATATTTAGAAATGTAGCTGATCCCTTCCCGACTAGCATAAAGATAACGCAACAAGGAATTACTACAAAAACTGCGATTCCTACTTTGCTAGCAGTATACTTGATCTAGCCGGATCTGCAAAACTTTACAACCTCCATAAAACTCGAGGAATTTCCGCTGTCATAGTCTTCGTAAGTAGCTGAAAAATGATTGTTGAGCATTATATCACCACTGTTGAACGTTGATATTCTCGACAAGGAAAATAAAACTCAACAACAACGCTGTCGAAGGTGGGTAATGTGTGTTTAATTTGTTTAATGCAAAGAATACGCAAATTGCAACATTCCATTAAGATCGCTTCAGCGATAGGAGCACATTCTAAGAGACGAGCATTTTCCGCTTCAATAGCATTCTGCTTTTATATTGAATACGAGTTTTCCGCTTAAGATCGATTCTCGGCGGGTAAAACCTCACCGCTACCACTTCAACTGTTCCATTGTTTCATTTTCCTCCCTATCTTTTTGATATTTGTGTGCATTTCGCCTTTGTTTATAGAATTAATCCTATATGTTAATAATGCTTGTAATAAACTCCGTTATGTGTCAATATACGACACTATATGCACATTTGCGTTGCACCTGTTTGACGAACGAGTTTCATAAGCCGTCGGCGGCTAATGAATATGCATCACAACGCATCGATAGATCGATTAAGCAGGCCCCTTGCAAAAATTATAGAAAATCAAATTTCGGCAAATCCAACCTATGGAATCGGTAAGCGATCGGCGTGAAATGCATGCAACATTTTTTAAAAAACCTTTTTGGGCTTATAATTCCATCTGAAATTGATAGATAAACATAGAAGCTAGCATAGAATTTATACTACATTGCACATGCTAAAATTCAAAATCTTGCGTCAAAAGAAAAACCTATGCAACTTTTAAAAATTCAAAACCCCGTGGTATTTTTCGAATGGCTGCCATAATCATCAACCGTTCGGGTCCTTCAGGTGATATAACCATTGACCGTTCAGGTCCTTCAGGTGATATAGCCATTCACCGTTCAGGTCGTTCAATGAACGATTGCTGTTTTGCATGAGCTGCTTTGTCGTTAGCAAAAGTTATTGCGCATATTTTTGAATAAACGAGGCCACCATACGTTGCCAGAGAACTGTACCGCTTTATGCACCAGATAGGATTGGGGATGCGCTCAGAAAATAGAGTAAGATTGTTATAGGTGTGCTAACGAAGTTTCGGGTGACCGAAGTGGTGGAGCGAGCCGTACTATGTCCATTGAAGATCTCATAAAAATTCCAGTTCGCGCTTCTCTATGCTTTAATAATATGCCGCTTTTGTATACTGTAACCAGTTTTTACCTACTCAACTGCCCCACAAAGTTTTCAGCATCTATCACTATAGCAGTGCTCGTGTTTTTTTAGCGAATGCGGCTGGTCTTTTCTGCTACAGCACTTGACTGAGCTGTGAAACTGTTTGATAGTGTACCACTGTGGGCACGAATCTGGATCGTTCTCACCGGCCGATTCGATTTCAGGTGTGCCAACAGCAACTTATCAATCTTCCCGGTTATATTAAGTGTTGCATGAACCAAAAATTACTCTATCTGCGGTGAGCGATGTTACGGTATAGAAGCACCAACAGGTCTATTCGTTGGTGTTGAGCAGGCCTTGCAGTTCTTACTTTTGCATAAAATGCGTAGGGACCTGTACCTTGCGGGAAAACCAATCTTTGCTTTGCCTCGGCTTAGTTAAAAACACATTACGCTAAAATTCTTTGCAGGACCGTTGCTTTTATTTAGAGCTAAGTTTACCACCCGCTTTGTGCCCAAATAGCTTATTGTAGGTGCAGGCCACTATCCTTTCGTGTATTTGTCAGGGTGAAACAAACACGCTTTTCACTTTTGAGGAAGTCAGATACCTCAATAATCCGTGTGCTCAAAGCTTGTCACGAAACTGATGCAGCGTCGTTGAAGGCATATAGTAGTCTCCTAGTTTCCTACTCAAAACACCTATCTCCCTTCCCCCCTCCCCTCTTCCTCCCAATCCTTCTCCCACTTTCACCCCCTTCCCTCCTCGCACGCCCACCTTTAGTTGATTGCGAGGTTACCGTTCGAGTAGCACCGGAACGGAGCTTACTGGAATGACTGCTGGTCTAACGCATTTGTATTTTAAGGAGTCGTTGGTGGTTGTTTCCATTATCGAACGAACATGGACGTTGGTTTGGATGTTGATGCGAAGGCGCAGTCGGGCTCTCCAAGTTTTCCCATAATGATGGTGCATGGAGACAGTTTGATCAGTACGGTGAGGTTGGTGCATTACTGTGTGTTTTAAGAAACCATCCTTTAGCCTTCTGATCTGTCCGTTGGCTTTGTTCGGGACTGGAGTGAAGACATCCCTTTTCAATGAGTGCTGTAAGTGTTCTCTCTTCGATGTTATAGCAGACCACCCACGACGCTTGCGTAATAAACATTTCGTGAATGGAGGGTAAGCAGCGGGAAGGATTGGACATGCACAGATGCAATACATTTTAAATGACGTGTAATTTCATGATATCCTATCTCTCTGAAACAGTAGTTTTTATATTTCTTTCCACCACACGTATTCAAAACAACACTCAACGGGCATTCGCATCTAAGCTGCTTTTCAACTGCCCGACTGTCATAGATTACTTAATCCGTATAATTGGAAAAGGGGCTAATAAGTACTTCCACGGCTTGTTTATGTGCTACAGTTGGATGTATTTATAACGGTGTCAGCTGTAGAGCGCATTCTTCCCCTTGAAGAGGCACATTCATTTTGTAGGAAGAAGGTAGATATGGCGTTAGACGCGAAGGATTGGACGTTTTTCGGAAATTTGGGTGAATATTGCAAAACTGCCGAAGAAGCACTCGCGCTTCTACAGTTAGTCAATTCTTGTGCTGTTTTTTTCTTAGCCCATTGCCGGTTAATTATGTCTGTTACAGAAATAAATAGATTGAGTGCATGTGCTAACGCCATAAAGTCGTATTCTTTATCACTGTTTGCGTACTTTCGCCCATTTTTCGTTCCCTAACCATTTCACGTCGAAAAATTAGTACCATACGACTCTTCAAACCTATTATCGCATCTGAGATATTTTCTTTGGAATGCTGAGGTTGGATGCACTTTAGCGTGCAAAGTTGTACTACATTCTACCTTAAATATTATCAACTATGTTGTGCAGCTTATGCAAGCACTTGCATTATTGGCATGAGCAAAAGCATCATAAGTAACTGAAATACCTTTAAAATTACGTGGAGAGGGGGGAGAAGTGTTAGATGTTAACCTATGTATCTCCTATTGACTACAAGTATAGCTATAGTGAAATCATATTTCGTTTTTCACTGTGCCAAAGGGCATATATAATGCAGTTGAACTTTCAACAGAATTGTGGAAGCAGCCGACAAGGACGAAATGGATACAGTCTGCCTCATATTGTTGTCAGTAGGTGGTCGGGGATGGCCAGAGGTAGATGAAAAGGTTTGTCTTTTCGTTCTGTCATGTCCACATTTCCATCTAAGAGGTCGGAGGCAAAGTAGTAACGATCAGTTGATGCGTACGGAAGTAGTAGCAAAGATCGTTGTTTGTAAAGGATCATGGAAGTCATATACGTGCTAGTTGTTGCTGATTAGTTATTATATGCTGTGTTGCAGACAACTTTTACTAATACCTGAGCAGCTTTGATTAGTGAGTTACTGTTTACCTGGTCTATTATTATGGGTTTGTTACATTTTATCTGGTTTTGATCGGTGTTACCTGGTTTTGGATGCACAGTTTCTGCGTCTTTTGTATCTGAATGGCATTCGCTGTAGCTCAAGTTTTTTGTCGGCTGTTTAGTTTCCGTATTCATGCGTCTATCGCATCCCCTTTTCGCTTCGAGTATTAGAACATGCAGTGAGGATGCTTTTGAAGCTACCAAAGATGCCGTGTAGTATGAACTTATGAGCAGTATCAAATAAAATGGTTCAGCAAAGTAGGTAGCAAGATATGCTGCATTGCGGCTTGACGCGACATTTAGGGAATACGCATGATTAGGTTATCCATTTAACTTTACTTGGAGGATCCGCTAAATCCCAAATTTTCTGATATTTTAGATACCCATAATCAGAAACCTTCTTGCAAATATTGAGGGAAAAATTTTATAATTTGACGAAACCCAAAAATTTTACACGATTCAGAAAGTCTTTTCATCTAAAAAAAATTATTTTCATTATTAACTATTACGTGGTTTCGCATAGTATGGATGAGTGGGCTGCTTTACCTACTGCCTAACTAGGCTTGTGCGCTGTATACGCACAAAAAACGCAAACTTCATAAGTTTGTCGCTGCTTTTTCTTTGACGGGTATCCTTGTTGTAGTTAAATATTAAGCGTATTAACTCACATGAGATTCTTGTGTGAATAGATGATTACCTTCGCATTCTCATCTCCTTCAAGCACAAATTTGCGATTCGGCTGCTTTTTCAAATAAAATGCGTAATTATTTTCAGGTGAAGGAACTGGCAACTCCTCTCATGAACTTCCCGAACAGTCGTTTGGTGAGAAAGGCGGCCGCTGCAGGGCTGCGATCCGTCGTTTCTACTGACTCTTGCCAGTTATGGAACGAGTACTTTGTTTTGCTAAATGCACTCGAAGAGCCTCAGGTAGCTTAGATTTCTTTTAGGCACTTTCTACTAGATTGTGATGCAGTTAGATTTTACTATTCACTCTTCGTTAGTAGTAAGCGCTGATTCTAAACATCTCCTATTGTACCTTAAAAGGTTGTGATCATAAGCTGTTGCGTTTGGGTGGTTTCATTTGCATCGGATCGGTAGTGGTGCTTGTCAACTTTACACCCACTAAATGCATTCTCACGTCTGTAAAGCACCGTTAACATCAAGTTAAATCGGATTTCTCTTCTGTTTTTCCTAACTTTTTCAATGGGATTCTTTCTTGCGGCTGCGAGTATGCGAAGCAACATTTCAAGTCATTTGCATGATATAACTCGCTGCTTTTCGGTCGAAAATACTGTAGTGGTTGAGCTGTTAAATGTGCTTGAATTTTGCAGTTTCATTTGCTACAGCCAGCGTTGCCAAAGTTTGACGTTCTTCTAAAAGCATGCGAGAATCCCATTGGTGATGGGTTTATCCCACCACGTTGGATGTATGTGCTATTCTTCAAAGCCGCAACCCATCCGAATGGCTGGATTCGTCTTTGGACCATCGAAAAACTGCTCACTGTTAGCCCTCATGTCTTCGGATACGATCCTTCGGTGAGCATAAACTTTTGTGCAGTTGTCTGCTGGTCTTAGCGCAGCAGTATTGGCAGGGGTATGACTTGTGTTATTACTGTTAGATTCTGAATTATGAAACAAAGCGTCGTCGTTGAAGGAGTTGGTTAATTTTGGTGATATACAATTATTAGCGATGGAGCGTACCATTAGCGTCCTTCGGTTTAAATTTCCCTGCACCTTCCATTATTTGGAACCTGAACAAGTACATGAACTTTCTGTAACCTAACCTACGACAAACAAACATACGATAAAGTTGAAATGGTTGTTAGTTGTTTATCGCTGTGCTTAGCCGACAATATTGTCAATATTTTATTATAAATAATTTTGCCTTTTAATACTTACTAAATGTTTTATTTAGTCGACTCCTGGGCTTGCACAAAAACCGTCAGTTGTCAATGTTGAAATGTTTTTAATCAGTTTTCTTTTTTTGCATCTCTTTTCTAATCCTTTTCTCACCAGTTAATCGTTTTATTCACAATTGACACTTCCATGAAATGCACAAAAATGTATCAAAGAAATTAAACAGTGATATAGAGAAGCATCGGATTGCCGGTCCGGCTTAATCAAGAATCTGCAGTGCTGTTGAGGGTATAGATTTTGCGAGGTAACTGGTAGGGATGCATACATCTCACTGTTGTTGGAATCAGCTCGGAAACATCATTGAAACTGGTCTCAATGAATTCTGTTGCAAGTTTAATGTACAGACGCTTTGAACACTTTGTTTAAGCATTTAAAAAACTGATTGAAAACAGCTCAGCCTTGAAAGCTAACGGCTTTTATGCAAACCGCGGGATCGAACTCGATTAGATAAAGCATCTAGAGAGGGATGCGATCCTCTACAGTAAAGCCATCAATATCACCCTTGGGGCGAAGACCCTGAATGCCATCCTCGGCAATGGGCCAAAGTTTACCGTATAGCCTTATGCCAGGCATTCATTTGCAATAGACAGCATTTTCTGGTGCCGTTTAAATGAGCAGTCAGCGATCTTATCGAAATGTGCCTGTAGAATTTCGCAGTGGAGAGGTTGATTTCTAAATTAAATGATAATCTTTTGAGTGATCAACAAAATCCCTTCATGTGCTCGACAAACTATTTGAGATGCCACTTACGTGTCTTCTTGTCTAAATGTATTCAATGTTTTGCGTATAAATAAGTTAATCTTACATATCGAATCTATAGTTTATTAACAATATTTACCTCTTTGCAGACTATTCTGTTGCTGTTATTGCCGGCACTTAACAGCACTGGTCTTTTCATGCGTCTAATCGAAACCAAAGAAATGGAGAACTTTCTTGACAATTTCAGCCATTTCTTAAATAAAATCACCACCTCTGACGAAATTCTTGGTAATTCTTTGGCATTTTGTTCTCGTGATAGTTATTCTATGACATATAATAGCCACACATAAATGCTGCCATTTTCATGATGTCATTTTTTTGTGATAGTGCTCTCGATTTCTGATTAATTCCAAGCTATTGCTTTTATTATCAGAAATACAAGAAAAAAAGTTCTGTAGTAAAATTTTATTGTACATTAAAGTTTGAAAGAATTGAAATATTTTTAACGTTTTTGTTAGATTGGTTACCTTTTTATTTAAGGTTTAGAGCTCATCAAAAAATAAGGACCTTACCTTAAATAGAGACCTCCTCCTTGAGAGTCTCGACCTCAGGGTTTCTGTTCATATAAATACGGTATACTGAATACATCACCCGCCACTATTCAGTGAGTGGATTGATTTTGCAACGAAATTTCTATTCAGCGTTCTTTGCATATTGGATGTTTATTTCCGAGATTTCGGATCTCTGAAGCGTCTTAAACACATAAAATGTATTTATATCTAGGATATCCATATTGTTATTCATAATTATGATGTATTTGTTTAAAATATATTTAGATATTTATTTATATTTATCTAAAATATTTGAGATATCTGTATTGTTAGGTCCGTTCTACAAGACATTGTTGGATATATTCACCACTGCATGGAATCCTTGTTCGCTTTATTTACTTTCGACGGCGCTGGTGCGATTGAGTGCGTTTCCGGCTTTTGCTGAAGAGTCCTTCCCGCTGTTCAGGTACGTTCTCTTTTATCTTCCTGCTTTGTCCTTGATTAAATCTTGCTACATATGGCTTCCGATTTAGACTATATGCCAGCCATTGAGCATTTTGCAATTCCATTCGCATATGATAGGAATATTCAAATACACACGTCATCAGCAAGTTGCTGGCGTTTTGTATTAGGCGCATTCCTGCTGTGGAGCCGTTCTTGAAGTTCTTTCAATGTGGAGCCAATTTTGGAGTATTAGAGTGCCCTACCCAGTGGGATGGTTTGCTTTCTAAACATTTGTACATTACAGACTTATACTCGCCAATATTGATCGGATACAGTATGCATCTCTGAAGTTATGCACATCGGTCAATTTCATGATCGTTTTCATCAGTCTTACTTGTTGGGTTCGTTTTCACATTTGTTGGGTAACACAAAGTTTTCCCTCGCGAACGCGTAAGTTTTGACGAAATGTTTTTCACCTCTCATTACGATTGGGTGAAATGTTTTATCGCTTAGGTGAAATGTGCAGAAAAAGAAAATTCGAAGAATTTTCTATAAATTTCAGGCAATGTCCTTGTAGCAATATGAACTTAACTGTCCTTGTAACAATATAAGTTTCAGGCTAGTTTGCAACTCAACAATATGAACTTAACTGGGACAAGAGTGGCATCACTGATTAAGGTTACCTGCTAAAAAAGTGCTGCTGCATCAGCTAGTAGTGTGGTACTGAATGGTTCTGTATATCCTTTGTTAACGTGGCTTATATCCGAGTCTTGGGCAAGCGTCGCTTTAATACTGTCCCTTCTTTTGCCGTTGAGTCCCTTCTAATATCCTCCCTTCTCCTCCCTCCCAATAAGCAGCTAAGGTCTACAATCGTTTGAATAAGCGGAAATGTGTATTTCATCATTTGCATGCTGTTTTTGCGTTTTTATTTTTTATTTTTTATTTCAGTCAGAGACGACAATTTGGGCGTTTGCTCGATTGCTGAATGGATTTTCGAGTCGAGCGTTTAATGCGGTGGTGAAACAAGCACTCATCAGTGTTTTCTTAGATCCTTTGCAAACAATGATGCCTGAATATAGTGCCCATAGTTTGCAAAGCATTTATCTGTCGTACTGCAATGAGCATGTCGACATTGTGCATTGGTATGCGATAATGACATGGATTATAGTGAGTTATTTCATCATTTTACTATTTCCTTAGGAAGGAAATTATCTGATGCAAATTATTATTTTGATCAATCTTACTTATTTTGCTCTCCGAACAAATAGATCGCATTTCGAGATTCATTACTCTTGAGAGTTTAATGGAGAGTTTTGGCTCATTTTCCATCACGAGATTTGGAAAGGTGGGGAATGGCTTATTCGAGGTTACTCTCCTCGTATTTAGTTGAATACATTTGCAGGCTGAAGTGCAGGGGATTAGCGACGAATTATTCAAGATGGTGTGTGATACGTTTGTTCAAGAATCGCAATTCCCGATGCAAAATTTCCAACGACTCGACGCTCTACTTCATCTTTGGGTCGAAGGGGATTATAGTAGGTTTTATTTTTTCTTTAGCAATTATATCTGTTTTCATCTCATCCTCGCATTGTATCACAGAAATCAGTCACATTTATATTTCTTATTCAAACGTCCATGCCTGTAGATTGCTTCCAAAGTGGATTCCCCCCACATCTCTTTTTTCCCTCGTCATTTATCCCTTTTTTCCATCTTCCTTAGCGTACACTTGACGTTCTGATGTGATTAGGTTGTTTATCAGTATTCTTTCCCGATACTCAATATACCCATCGCATGAGATCAATATGTGAATCCATATAGCAAAAAATTCACTTCGAGGATTTCGAATGCAATTACCCACAGAATAGATGCATCAGAGGGAACGTAAAAACATTTTTCAATCCGCTATCTAAAGGCGTTAATAATAGAAATGGGCAAGTAACATTATTGAGGTTTTCGTGTGAACTCTGCGCTCAGCTTAAAAGAAAAATCTTACAGAAATCTCAGGTTAGGCCACCGTTATTTTGCAAAAAAAAATGTGCGTTTTCCACATCGTCCTGACAAATAGGTTGGTGGGAAGGTTTTACTCCCCCTCCTCCGCTCCCTTAAAAAGCGGGAAGCGTGACGCTCATAGCTTGAGGATACACGAAATCTAAACTAGGAAACAATTAGTCTACAATAGGATTAATCGACACAACGCTATTGTTGTATTGCTCGTACACAGTAATTACGAAGGAGAGCAAACGCCACTGAACAGTAAGTGGTGCTTAGAAGGCTTCATTTTTTCTGATGTTGAAGTGAGGCTTGCTGAATGACTGCGAATCCCATCATGTTTTGACTACACCTGCAGAGGGTATCTTGAGTGCATTTTTTACTGGGAATTTACTCATTTCGTTAATGTAACTCGATTCCGATCTACATGCATTATGCAGGACAGTTGCTCTAACTTTTCCCTGTCTTCCAAGCATTCTTTTAATAATGGGCACCTCCAAATTCTTGAAGGTGGTTTCTTTGTCTTCGCAGTGATTCTGTAATTTCACTTTCTCTTTGATTCAGTTCGTATCTTTTTATTGACTGTTAACTGAAAGTATCGAACAAAACTTGTTGTGTTCCCGTAATGGCAAAAGTGATAGTTGTTCTTCAGGAGAATCGACACAAAGTTTCTATGGAATTATCATGCAATATTTGGAAACGCGATTGCTCACTCTTGAAGGCAAGGCATGTAGTGTTCCATTTGGTGTCATTTCAATTGTACGATTTCGGCGTCGTTTCTGTTCATCGCCATTAGCTGCGTTCACATTCACCGCCTGCTTATATTATGCTTATTTAATGTGTGCTTGTAATGTACTGATTGTCTTGTTGGATCAGAAAAACAACGATGAAGTCGGAGAGCGAAAACAGAATTTTTTTTTTGGCAAATGGGATGTCACTTGAGCTAGGTGTCCAGTTGATAATAAAGGAAGTAAGGAGAAACGAAATGCTTATTGGTCATTTTAGAATTGGCTTCGTCGAGTGAACGGAATGGTGACACATTTGCGAGGTTAGACATAAATGTCATCTTGCTGAAAACTTTAGTGAATAGAATTTTAGGAGATTCACCAACAGGAAGTTTTGAAAAACTCATTGAACTCAACACTTTTTTAAATGATATAGGTTGCATTTATGTGTCGATTTGTGTTACATCGCTGCAACGATTTTCAATCACTGTAAACCGTTGACGTATAACGTAATCGCCTATATGTAACGTCTATGAGAAATATTTGTAGATTATTTGCCATAAAAATTCAGCACGAATTCATGTGATAATTCACGAGAAGCCTCTTCAAGCATACTTCGCAATGGAAGATGATCTCTTGCGAAGATATTGCTATGCCGCAAACAACCCTAATTGAACAGTGATCTGATAAAATACAACCAACTGAATGCGGTATTAGGTGCTCAATGATTCATAAATAATCTTTGTTGGAACTTAGCCTTATGTTTGCAAGTGTCGATAGTTACATATTGGAGGATGTCACTTACCATCGATATATTGTAAATATTTCTGCTTTCAGCGCGAGAACTTTGATCTATTTAACAGCCTACTCAAACGTCTTATGGTAATATGCATGGGACAAGCTGATGATCGCTCTGTGCCGCTGCAATGGTCAATCGGTGTTCTTTCAAGCACTGAAGAGGTATGCTAATTTGCAGCTAATTTTGCTATTGTTAATCTCACATTTTATTTGCGTTCATTGGTCGTGCCTCGGAGGCAAATATATTTAAGCTATTCGTTTATTATATATGGTGGTATCTTATTCCCCTGGCGTTCTGTGAAGTAGCAAAACTGCTGAGCCTTATCTACGCAGTGAAGCAGGACTGATTTGTTTAACATAGCGTTTTTTTATGCATAGAGACAGATTCAGTGAAGATTGCATTGTGTTACGGATGTTGTCTTTTTTTCAGGAAGGTAATTCTGCAAGACACGCGATGCTATTGTCGATCGCAAATGTACAACTGCTGACGGTTCACGATAACTCAGAGAAAGTCGAAGAAGCGGTGGAAAATTATCTCACTCGGAATATGTTTCTAACTGCGAGCTATTCTGATTTGTTAGTTTTTTTGGTGTCCTCGATAACGCATCGTTTGTGAATGGGAGATCTAAAAGTACCCTCGAGGAATCGTTTAAAATTGTTTATTATAAGGCATATTTTCGCAACCTGTTCAACTCGTTGCAAATTGTAGATGACAATCGTCCTATGCGATAGAGAGCAAACAGAATAGAAGGGGAATAAGAGCTTCTTCTGCTTTCATTCTTATTTTTGTTTTTGCTCACTATTGCTTTCATGTTCGGTGTTTCCTCTTCTCACTAACAGCCGTATAGGATGGTGGGGCTGCTTCTGTCTTCATTGTTATCGTCTATCAAGAATGTTAGAAAATATCCGTAAGGAGCGGGATTTTTAAATATTAGTGGCATAAAGGTTTCAAAAACAGCTACAGTGTAATACTAAATAAACTTTAAGCGTGATATCACAAAAGTTTAGTGACGGAGGGATGTGCGAAGCAGATAGGCGCTTTGCGAAAGAAGTGCTCGCGATCAACAGACTTCAACTGGCACTTCATTACTTCACTATCGCGAATAAATATCGAAAGAAGCTGTTGTGTGAATGCATTGAAGATCTGTCGCAATCGCTTCGCCGGGAACATCATGATGCAGCAGCGTCCCTCATCATTAAACTTCTTCCAGAGGCAAGTATTAAGCGGCTCCATGTTCATATAGCGGTTTTGATTCCCTTTGATGAGCACCAAAGCTTGCTGAATTTTTTAATGTGGTGAGCGCTTCCAGCGGTGTTCAGAAGCAAAAAAATTGATTGAAGGTGAAAGGAACAGATGAACGATTGAAGGCAATTGATGCACTCATTGCGATGGTGAAGGAGGCAAAAGGCACTCGTTACTATGTGCCATCAGTAAATGCGTTGCTTAATGCATGTATACAAAGGGAAATGATCGTCGACGCTGTAATCGCCAAAAAAATCCGTGTAAGTCTGTTTCTTTATTTCCGTTGTGGCAATATTCTCAACCAAAGCCACTTTGCTCTTATTTTTGCGGGATAAACACCGTTCTCCAAAGTATCCGGTCTGCGGTCATACTAAAATGCTTTGAATATCAAAATTATACCAAAAGCGTCATTATTTTTAATATTTTATTGTAATATCAATGGCGCAATTCTATATAAACATTTGTCGTGTATAGAAATGGTCGAGTTGATTCGTTTATAGGAGGTGCTAAGTGAGTTGATTGCGAATACAGAGGTTGCTTATGCAATTTCTGCTGCACTTGGTCCGGTGATATGGTCCTTGAACGTTGAATGGGTACCACTGCTTGTCGATCTTTGCTCCTATGGATCAACGTCAAAGAAAAACAGAGTGTTGCTTGATTACGCATCTCAAATGGCCTATTCTTCGAGATTGTCATGTCTTCTGTCGAATTTACCGACTGACATGTGGGTGCTTATGTTATTTCGTCCTAAACTTATCGTCTTATCTCATGATTTGAACGTAGTTGTTGCGGTGTCTAACGTATCCGTGTATCTCTCTGCGTTAGTTTCAGTCCGTCGCTCAGAAAGAGCTACGGCGTCGAACTTTCGATGGATACATTCTACGTCATAGGATGGCGAATATGGTATACATCGCAGTCTTCTGAATCCATTTCTATCTGTTTCACGTTGATCTGATTTCCCGCCCATTTTACTGAAATAAAGTAATCCCCCCATCCTCAGTAATATTTCATTCGAGTTGAATATCGATATCTTTATTCCTCCTCCTCCTCACTTCCATATTGAGAGGTGAATATCATTTTTTCCACCTTCCTTACTAATAACTGGAGCGTTTTTTTAAATTCGGCCGGTATGGCTTTGAAATCTTCTGTTAGATTCTTAGTTGGGAGACAGCGGTCGTGAAGGTTTTGAGAGCTTAAATGTTTGCAGCATCAGAAGCAATATGCAACAAGCTTGAGCACAAGCCGAGCAACAAAATTCTGTGTTAACGATAGCAATTGGCTAAGAGGAGAGGAACAAGGGGGGATCACCCTAAATTCGGTTCAATCGCCGAACCTTTATAAAAAATAGCGCTGCGGGATGACCGTCTAGTCGCATCGTTTGTCTCGTTGCTGCATGTGCATTAATGGCTAAGTGCGCCAGCGATCGCGTTTGCACAGAACCTTGTCACCATTGTCTTACTAGTACACAGGCTTGGAACGCAAGTCCAACAGGTGTTTACTATGTGTGAGCACTTGGTCGTAGCGGGGATCCGAATGGAACTAAGAGAATCGATCCTCGAGAGGGATGTTCTCGGAGACTGGGGACACCGTGTCATATCATTCAAATATTTCAAGGATTATTTTAGGAATGTAGCAAAACGACCTGCCAGTTTTTAAATTCGGCACCAAAACTTTTTACAAATTCATCTGTTCTGAAACGTTGTAGAACTCCGATACTGAATAGCTCCTCCTGCGGGAATTTTCCACTTCCACCATCGTCTGATGTGAGTTCTCACTGCTTTTGTCGTGAGCGGCGCTGAACTATTGCGCCATCGTTGTTACTTGAATTCTTTTTTTTTACCGAGATAAGTCTCTGCGTTGTTTCTGGCAAGGATAGCAGAATCAACTTTCGAGCTTCGTCTCTCTTCATCCATTCGTCTTCTCCATCAGGTTTACCTATTGAGCCGTCTTCGTGGAGAAACCGTTGTTATTTATGTGAAATCTTTTCGCCATTTGCCGAAATTTTTGATTATGATCTACCGCCATATTGAAAGTTTCATGGTTTATTTTTGTAGGCATCATACTTTAGTGCAGCGTACACGCCTTGAAGCCTTACTTATGACCTACCAAATTTGTGCTACGAGCACTGATTATGGAAATGCGATCGTTAAACGTGTTATCGAGGTGTCGACTCTTCTGGATAAGGATCGTTGCAAGTGAGTATTGATGGCCATTGAGAGGTTCGATCGCTGAAAGGGAATTGATTGGCTAGCTGGCTGGAACTTTATCCACTAAGGTTACCAAAAGTGGCTACTGGTGCCGTTTATATTTTATTCGACTCATTATTTGTGGTGTTATTGTGGCTCAGAAATAATTGCATCTCAACCACTTAGGTCATTATCTCCACTGAAATTTCCCCCCTTTCATCGATTTATTTAAGCTAGCAAGTGGCACACCCGTTTTCCATGTACTTTATCCGAAAGAAGAATGAAAAAGGTTATAAAGCGATCAAGCAATAGGGCATTTGTTGTGGTTTTTTTGATTGAAGATCGGATGCACTTGTGGTCGTTTTTTCAACTTAGTTTCATTCCCACCTTGGTAATCGAATGAGGCATATTTTTATTACTAGATTATTTATTGCTTCTAGCTGAGATAGCAGATTTTCTCTTTGTATTGTGTTGATACAAAAGCTTTGTTAAAATTTGCTATCTACTTCAAGAAATGAGGCATTGTTGTGATTCTTCACTGTTTTTGACTGAATTCTTTTCATATTGGATCATTGCAGATTTTTTCTGGAAGGAGGTGGTTATTACACTGTTTCTAAGGTGGCGTGTAGAGAGGTAGATGGACCAGTTAAGTTAACATAGAATTCCGATTCTGATATCCCAAAGAAGAATTTTTTCGTTCATCTACCTTCCGGTATCCAGTTTCTCCGAAAAATGAAGCATTTGAGCAAATCCATTTTCATGGTATCTTTCGTGTTTTGCATTTTTTTTTCATGAGAAACTGTTACAAAGGTTCGGGTGACGAATGCTTTCCTTACCATTGGGCGTTCCGTTACGTCAACATGTGGTTTGTGATGTACGCAATTTCCCTTCATAGGTTAAGTTACAGGTCTTTTGCGTTATCACTGCCTCATCGACAGCAAACACGCTTAATGCAATTGCTGCTGCTGATTTTGGACACGCTTGATAAGGTGAGTTCTTCTGCGTTCTATTCATTATTCGTTCTGCGATGCAATCGAAATCAATGCTAAAGGGAGCCATTTGCTCTGCAATTGCTGGTGTCGCGGAAGCGATGGAGAAAGCTATTTAGCTAAAAAAGATGACTCACCGCGGACGGCTAAAGGGCAACGTAACGATGTAAGGGTATCGATTCAAGCCTTCAAGTGAATGGACGGGTCAATGGCTACAACCGGTGGAACTCTAGTGAAAAGAAACCGAAATTTGGAAGCTCGCACTTTTGATTCCTATTGAGTTGATATTCGAATGTGAGCAGCCTTCATTTGCATTGAATGTTAGAGTGTTGCACCTGTTTCAATATCGTCATGTAATTCGTTATATAAGAGTTGTATTCGTGCAGTGTATGTTCAGTTCAGTTCAGTTTATGTGTCGTCAGTATATTGCGTCGTATTTGTGTCGGTGGATCGCGGCATCTCATCGCCCCTTATTAGTCTCCTACTCGCCATGGCGGACATGGTGAATAAAGCTGATGTTTACCTGCCGACCAAACTTAAAGCATTATACTTCATTGCCCAACGAGACTCCAGCGAGGAGCTGTATGTGTATTCACAAACTCGATAGACATTGCGATGAACCTTTACCTGTTTTTTCCCATTTAGTCGAAACTAGCTATGCTTTCACGAGCTCTCTACTCGTTCGCTGGGTTGCGTGTAGCCAGCTGCCTGGCAGGAGACCGAGGTGGAAGAGGTACGCTGGTGTGCATATGATCCCTGTTCACCCGCTAGACAGATATCCAAAAACACTCGAGTGTCTTTCCTGATCACTTATGCGTTCTTTGGCACCAAACGTTCCTTCCCAGCATCCTTGAGGAGCATCGTTGTTGAGAACAGAAACAGAATCGTATTCACTCGTTTGATGGGCTGCATACGTGCCAGATTAGGAGCACCCCAAAACTCCGTCGGTGACTCCCATACGCAAAAGAACGTATAAAAAATGATTGCGTGTGCGCATTGCGAAGCACGAGCATTGTGAAGCACAAGTTACTAATGCAGGTGAGCATCGACGAGGTGCGTACATACTGCGAGTTGTATCTTACCGATCAAGCGCAACAGCCTTCTACCAGACTGCTCATCGAATTCATCCTTGTGCGAATATTTATGTGCCATAATGAGGCCTTCGATCACTTCATCGAAATGGAGAGGGACGTATGTATTTTGAGTGTTGTTGACAGTATATCACTTGTTTTCAAATAATGTTCCTATAAAAGAAGAAGAGAAAGTGATAAGAGGGGCGATTCACAATCTCAGGGAAGCATCCTCCTTTACTATCGTCCCATACCGAGGGACAACCTGCAAGCTTCTGTGGGATGTAAAATTTCACATATATTTTTAACTGCTCTCAATTGAAATGGATTAACAGTGTTTTTGTTCCTGTAAAACATCTGATAAAGAAGATGCAGAAGACATCATTGTTTTTTTCATTTTTGACTCTTAGCAACTCTTCAGATTTCACGGAAGCATTGAATAAAGAAAAACATCCTTCTCTATTCACGGAGGATAGCACTTATCGAAAAGTAAAAATTGATAGGAGTGTGCATATGTGTGATCATTTGTTCCACTCACTGCCTCTTGCCTACCTTAAATCTGATTTATGAAACAAAATTCTGCTTATTTCTGAAAAAAAAAAAATTCAGATTTTTCATTGTGAAAATCTAGGAAACATTGTTGTTATGGTTTATTTGAATTGATAAGCTTGAATAAAATTTCTTGCATTTTGCTTAAAATTCTATTCCACTTTACTTGACATTCCCATTAAGTCAATAATGCTGTCCATCTAAATGTCCGATATAGATTTCTTAGTCTAATTACCTTCGGCGAGTTGCCAGCCAACATCACTTTTGATGTCAAACTTTTTTGTTATCGATATTGATTATTTAGCTGGCGAGAACGAGGATCGGAAGCATATGTTCATGGATCAATATAATCATGCACGTCGTTAAGGTCCAGAACTCACAGGCAAGCATTGTTTTCTGTTATTTTTAAATGCGAACGTATGCATGCCGCGGTTATTTGGGCTGTGTATCCTCCCATTCTCGCATTGGTTTCTACTATTTGTGATCTCACCATTTTTGCAAGTGAATAGACCCTTCTCGATTGACACAACTGCATTTAGTGGTCTTTAAGCATTGCGTTGTTTTTATGATTTTAGCTGTGCATTCGTTTATAACACTACCAGCATTCGTTTACCTGTGCTGTTATGCAAATTTCGCTAAGAACGTTGTGAGTTCACAAGCAATTTGCAAAAAAAATTTTTCATTTAATATGTTTGCTTATCAAAGAGTACTTTACCTTGCCGATAGAAATACATAGCACACGCTGGAAATCAAAAATATGCCATAAAATCACAAAATTGCATTCCAAAATTTTTCTTCAAAATTTTTTAAGCATTTGCAAAAAAATGTCGAACTAATCGAGAAGGTATATCAAAAAAGCTCACACATATGATTTTGCTATTGATCCATCTAGGCTATTAATCCTATGTGTTTGATTTTTCGCAAAACTTTTGAGAACCCTTTGCCGGTGCAAAACCTTTTTAGAACTTGTTTTTCTTTGCCTCGGAGGACGTTTTACCGTGTATTTTTCCGTCCTTAAAAACTCGAAAATCCCCATAAACCGAAAACACCTTCATGTTTATTCAGCACTAATTTAGAGTGTTGTTGAGAAGGCATCTCACTGAGAAGCGTTATGAATCGTAAAGGGTCATTTCAGAAGCATAGAAAATGATAGAGTTGTGAAGCTGTTCTTCCCTTAATAAATCACTTATCTTGTAGGAGTTATTCGAACGTTGTTTCATGCTGTTTCTTCCATGGTGTACTGCGCAGAATTTTTCGGTGCGATGTTCGGCAATTGCTGCAATAAAATGCTTATGGCCGTTAGCGAATGAGGAAACACAATCGAAACTATTATGGTTGCAGAAAGTCACTCAGTTCAATGCAGAGAGTACCGGGTTTGTTTTTGTTTATCTTTTTTGATATATTACCAGTGGATGTACGGTTAATAAAAATTACTCGAATTAAAAATAATAGGAGGTAAAATGAACCTCGCATAACTTAAAAGATGAAAGGGTTTGTTGATTCCTTACTTTATTTTTTTTTCCCGTTTTCGCTGTTTTAGGCGTAATTTATTCTCCTGATCGAGGGAAAGGAGTCTTTTCTCGGAGCTTTAGGATATCCATGCAAATGCCATTTAACTTTCCTTCATGGCAGTGATATGATTTTTTTTCTATCAGTGCTTATTCTAGTGCAATATTAGCATAATGAGGAATGCACTTCAGAGATGGTTTAAGAGTAGAGCTGTTAGTAAGGGTGTGAAGGGGGATAAGAATTGAAATGTGTTTCTGTAGGATGCGTGAATGAATTAATTTGTAGCAATGCGAGGCGAATAATCGAGAATTTATGTGACGATTTCTATTTCGGTCATTTCAATGCTCAAAATCACTTTACCTTGCAGGTAAATAGCTTGTCATGCTGTTGCTTTAGAGTTTTGCATTATAGACATCTATCGATTATTGCATATGCATGCTCCTTATGTGTTGTTTTCTTTGTTCTTCTTTTAGTGTGTTGGTTTATCATTCGCTTTTTGGGTCTCTTTGTACATTATTTTGATCCCCCTCCTCTTCTGTATTCAACTCTTCCAAGATTTGCATTGTTTTTGAATTCTTCTCCGCTATCCGAACATTCTGACGCAATTGGAAATGTTAGTTTGGTATCCTATCCGAGATGAGGCAGGAAAATGATGCGGATAGGATATGTGAAGGTAAATGAAAAGACTTGTGGTATCCTCTATTTAAAAAAGTGAAGTAGGGTGGTGGTGCTAGCAAGGGATTTGGATGCTTGAGGCCTTTGTTTTAGAGATAAGTTAGAGAGACTGTTGTTTATGAATTCCGATAACGAAAGGTCAGACGGCACCTTTTTAGAAAAAGCGTCATCATTCCGGAAGCTCAAACCCTAATGAGCACGATCTGAATGCTGTGATGCGACGATGACCATGAAAGTTGTTGCAGGAGGTGAATCAAAAAGAGTTCACATCTTTTCTTTATGTTGGAAGTACTCAGAGGTGACTTCGAGGATCATGTTTGTACGCCCTGAACTACTTGCAAAGAACACATATCGTGCCATATTTCAGAGAGCAGTATCCAACTAGTTACATTACAAGATGGAGTTTCTTTCGTATTTCAGACTATACTGGAAACTTTTCCCATGAAGACGGGCATGCCATACGATGAGACAATTCCACTGAGTGTTTGTCGATCACATAGCGGATCCAGCCCAATTCAAGCGGTTTGTTTCGATCAAGAGTTCAACAAATCGCCGTCACTGATTTATTCAGGTGTGTTGCTTTGCGGTTACAGCAACTTGCATTCATGGACTCATCGATTCATCGATGGAAACGCATGGCGAAAGGGATCATATGAGGGGAAGTAGAATTGAGGTTATGCTTCTATACAGCGACTCATCCGTCAGCAAGTATAATCGCATTCACTCTCAGTTCGCAAAATAAAAAACGCATGCTAACTTCACACATTGCGATGTACTAGCCGTATTTGCTATTGCGTTGATAGATGTTCGTATTGCCGATATTTGGTTGCAGTTGAAAATGGGAATTTGAGGTGTTTAGAGATATCGTTGCGTTTATTTTCGTTAAGTTATAGCTTGGGAGAGAATTTCCCTTATTCTTTAATGACGGTTCGCTTAGTAGTTCATTTCAAAGATGACTGAACACCATCGTTCGCATTCACTGAACTTTGGATATTGGCAAATTGCTCCAGGCTTGTCACTGAGTGCACTTTTGTTATTGCCGTTTTGGCAGCATGCACTTATGTCGAACTTAGAGTATCACAGCGAGGTACCAGGGTCTTGGCCAACCTGAGTTGTACAGCTCAACACTAATCTTTAGTGAACAAGTTTGCTGGAAAGGCATCAGTTACGCTTTTCGCGTTTAGCAATAATGTGTTCTTATATGTGCAGTGATATAGTGATGCTTAGTGGTCTAGTTATATCGTTTGGCGCATCCAACATGGGATAGCTCTAATTTCATTGAGTTGATTAAATTGGTTAAGGTAAAGTGGACGTTTATGGGGCACTTCATTTCAAACATGTTGCATTTTTCACTTAAGAACCTACAGATAGGATAGTAAACGGCCTACTCGTCCTTTCTGCTTAGGGCTTTTTTGAGGGCAACGTTAAAGAGAGGGGATTGCAGGCCTCGTGAAGCAATTCGGTCAGCATGATAGAGTTGACGAAGACGATGACACAGTAGAGGAAGCCGATGAGCCCTTGCAACGCAAACTGAATGTCTTCAGAGGCAAGTGGAAACGACCCGAGGGCACTTCGCTGATTGTGGTTGCTACGCTCGTTAAAAAGCCGGCTAATCTTGGAGGTTCTGCTCTTTTTTAAAGCATTTCAAAACTGGAGCGAGGGGTCTAAGAGGATAAGAGGAGGTCGAGGAAGTGCTTGCGACTATAATGAAAACTTAAAGGTTTTCAACGCTCATAAGCCGTTGAAAATAGGATTTCATCATTGGCAGTACTTAACTACTAAGAAAATTGTGTTGTGTCAAACATGGTTTTATTTATTAGCATTGAAGTGATATGCAGATTAAGTTGTTACAGACTGATCTAAATAGTGGTTTCTCGAATGAAGTGAAGCAATTCCTTCACCATTTGAGAGTGTAATTTTATTTTGAGGTAAATTTCTATTTCATTTCATTTTTCCATATCACTTTTTTCGTTTTGTTGCGAAACCACTTCATCTTTAGTGTGCAGTCTCATCATTTGCATATCCTACTTAGCAGCTATATATGCAATTTGGGGTCCATCGCGTACCTCTCTACTCCCATTCTGATATTCCACAGTTGATAAAGGAGTACTTAGCAGTAGAATCCAAATGTTTACATGCGTAAGCCTTAACCTACAGACTGCAAAAACTATCAGACAAGGAATCCACTGAAGGAAGACGAACTTTGTTGTCACATAGAAAACGATTTGAGCCTAAAAGGCACTATATTTAGACGGGGATCATCAGCTATCACATAGAAAACGATTTTGTCTTTTCTTCGCCCACTCACCTGCTGATGTTTACTTGGTGATAGCTGATGCTTTCTTCCACATCACGGCTTCCATCCATTTCCAGTTAGAAAGAGTTGTTGGCGTTAATACGTCCATCCATCTGATTTAGTTGCATCAAATTGTTGAGCAGAAATGCTTAAATTGCTTGTTGTATGGCACTCTCGAAAGTTCCTTTGCTGAAGAGAATAGAGTCATCTCTCTATTTTTGAGGTCTATGTCGAACAAGTGAAATTTTCGGCGCTGAAAAGCTGGTTCTTGCAAACTCGCGCATCGTCGAGGATCGCACTTTCAAATCGTTGAGCTTATCTTCAGAGAACTGGATTGTAATTGAACAGGTTTGCTTATATTATTTCACCGTGCTTGCTTCTTGCTTTTTTCTTTGTTTTAAGAGGAATTTAAAAGTGCTGCTTGGAGTGAAAGGATTTCCTATTCTTTGCCAATATCTTCATGAGAAAAACTCGGCATTCAACGATGCTGGATTTTTTCGTATAGCAACTTTAGTGTTGCTTGAAGAATTATTTCTTCATTACCGATCGATGATGTCGCTATAGTGGATTTTTAAAGATTGTGCTATTTTATAATACGCTTCTCCCATTTACTATTATTTTTGAAGCAATTCTTCTTAAGTCTTACTATACTGCTATGTTTTTGACGGCCAAAAAAAAAAATCAACCCGCGCTATATTATTTTATATTGTTCTTGCGTTATTCTACATCAGTCAATTCTCTTCGTTGCAAAGTTCTCCATTTTGAAAATTTTTGCCAAAAAATTATTGCTATTTGAATTAATATGCTTATGTATTGGGAAAAATAGAGGGCGTTCAATGACCAACGAAACGTTTGAACAGTTTTGATAATTGATGATAGAAATGGTGTGGATATGTTTGGAAGATGGGATATGGGTAAGATATTTATTATTATCACCGTTATTCGAGAGGAAAACGGGTAGGATTTTATTGAAGAGCTTTCCTCGCTAGACGTCATATCGCCAAAAAGTTTTGCGATATACTCGAGCAGAAATTCAAATTCGAGATTTGACGGGACAAAGCGTTGTAAATAACGTTCTTGCAATTCTTAGAGAAGTCCAATTGAATCATTTAATAGATGAGAATAAGAGATCGCTAAAGTTTTAGAAAAATTTCGCAATTATAAAATAGTTAAAGTGAAATTTCTAATTTTGTTGGCTTAAAAGATTAGAAAATCATTACAGCAGTCAAATATTATTGTCCAACGATTGCGTATATGCAAATTCATTTGGAAACGACCAAAAATCATTTCACTAATTTTGCACTTTCAGGTGACCGCAAGTGAACTTCTCGATTATCTGAATGGGAAGCGCAAAATAGGATATAAGATTGTGGCCGCTGAGCAAACCACCAACAGCAAGTCGTTCTCAATGTTCCGTTTCCCACGTAAATGTGTTCTTTTGCTCGGGTAACTGCATGTTCAAACTACCTTTTTTGTTGCTACTTTTGCTATTCTTTTGTTCTGTTTTTTTTTTTGCTGATTAACATATATTGTGTCATAGTAAACTTATTGAAAGTTAGCATTGTAGTTCCGGTAAAGAATAAAATTAAGGTATAATGGATGAAGCATTATATTTTTTTCGTTGATTTCGTTTATTCCTTTGAGCATTTTAATACGCCGATCCATTGTAAATATTCTCTTTATGTATGAACTGCGAGAATATTACCATTTAGTATCATGCTTGTTGTGATAGGTTTGATCGTTGGTCATTAGCAAGTAGATCTAAGAGGATAGATATAGGAGGATTTTGAGAATTATCTATTATTATTTTGCAGCGATGAGAAGGAAGGTATACCAGTGGAATATATCCGTTATGTAGATCATAGCGTCGAAATCGCTCAAGTGGGTCAAACGAGAAGTCTTAACGTACATGTTACCGGTGCTCTCTTCATTCATAAATTCGCCGAAGACAACTATTTGAAGTGATCTCATCTTGTCGTTTCTTCCACTCTGTTTTTTTTACACTCTTGTCGATATTGTTTGTTTGTTTTTTGTTCTTCATGCATATAACTCTTCCGCTTGAGTTTTATTTATGTTCTTGTGGGCAGAATTAAGACTCTGCTTGTTTCGCTTCTTTTCGTCTGCAGAGCCATGAGCTCGTTTTCGATCTTTTTTTTCACTTCGTCACGTTGAGCTTTTTTAATTTTATCTACGTGGAGGTTGCTTTGATTCTCTCTGAAGGTGTTGTGCATGTCTACAGGACTCGGTCGACCTTCTCACTGGAAGTATCTGACAGGAACATCGGTGATCGAGCTTCTTTATTAAGTTAACGGTTATGCAATTCCGATCTGTGACAAGTTCTTATTTGTTGCGTTGTCCGGCAAACGAAACTGTGCTGTTTGTTGAACTGCGAAGCAGTTGTTGATTCATTGTTTTTTATTGCGAATGCTATTCACTCAGGGCACATTGATGACGGTGTCGTTGAAGTTGCTCAAAACGTTGATCAATTCGTTGACGACCAGGATGTATGAACGTGTTTATCTGCACTGTCTACAGCTTTGGCATTGTTGTTGTTTCCTTTCTCTTCAATAAACACTGTTCGTTGTATGTGTGTGATCAATCACAAGCAAAACAGCGTGTTATGCATCCACTGGTCGTCTTATATCACGTGGTATGGTACATTCTTTAAGTTAACCACCTCAACGGTTAATGGCTATGGTTTTTTTTTGTTTTGTTTTGTTTTTTGTTTTTTTTTTTTGATGCTTTTGTAGCACTCCTTTTGAGTCACTTGTAAATGAAGAAAAACCGATTCGAGAAATAAAACAGCCAACCGTAAACAACAACGAAACATGAACATTTAACAACGATTAAAACATTCCAAAATTACGATGTGAACTATCACATTTCAATATTTTTATAGTTTATTTTCATGCAATGTACAAATATAAATGAGGAAAACGAAAAATAGGTAGAAATATAATTCACACAACAGTCATCTAAATAAAATTGCGTTTAGAAAGTGAATCGGTCGAAAAACATCGAACAGTAAACATTAAACGAGTTGCAATGCAACAAGTTTGACAGCAAAATCCCCGATGAGTTCCACTTTTTGTGCACTCAACTGAACCGACCACGCACCACTGTCGTTAACTTCAGAAATGATTTTGAACGTCTTCACAAGTATTCGCTGGGGAACTTAAACATCTACCTATCCCATGACCCGAACGCTATGATTAGTATGGATATGAGCTTTGTTGCGGTTAGTGCTATGCTTGCTCAAGTTACGGTAGTGCCAATCATACCACAAAAATGTTTGCCCAACTGCGTTGATAGTTTATCGGCTGTCAGCTAAGAAGTGTTTCTCATGCAGATGCGGTTGGTCGGGGTTTTTTTGGGGAGAGGGGGAGGACAGAGTACAGCTATGAAGATAGAAGCAGCAACATACTAATTGTAAATTTGTTTTCCGAAGGCTACGAAGCAAAGAAAAATGGTGTTCGAGTACGTATATAATAAAAACACAAATTGGGTTCTGTGGAGTGGCACGAAAGTTAAATTGAACACTATTGAGGGTGACGATATATTACCCAAACACAAATATCATGAAGCAAATAGTCCATTTACCTATCTATCGGAAAATTGCACATACACAACACTTTTACGACAATTCACATCAAACATTCATACGGTAGAATCAGATTCCTATAAAGTATTTTCCCGGCTCGATGAGTATATCACACTATATTATACCGGATTTATACTAAGTGGAATTATGTCATAATCACAACTCCTAACAAAACACGGCTATTGGGGATGATTTCAGTTTTCCGCATTTCCATGTGATAGTTGCATGGATTCTGCTTTTTTTATTCTGTAAATCGAAGCATTCCTCCTTCCTCTTTTTTTCACTCACTTTTGTCTCTCTATTTGCTCCTCAACCTCTCTCTCAAGAAAAATTTTTCCCGGAAAAGACATTGAAAATCTTGAACAAACTAAATCACGATTTACTTCTAAGGCAGAGAATGGTTGAAGAACAGACACTGGAATTTTTGTGGCAATTGGGAATAGTTTTGGGGAATTGGGAATTGGGAATTGGGAATAATTTTAACAGTTGGGAATGATTTGGGAAAAAAACAATTGGGAACAATTTTAGAACGCCTTGGGGAATAATTTTCCGACAACAATAATCATTGAATATGAGTTAGTTATTGAATTGGATGAGCTGATTATTTGTAATATTAGATGGGAGCCATTTGAGAAAAAAAATCGAAAAAGAAACTCCAGTTCGAGGCCCTTCTCAGACAAAATGCTGTGGTCTTTTTGCTCCGGAGCCTCATTTTTGCGATATGTCTATCATATAGAGAACATGGATCGTTTAATGCCAACTCATCGTTATGTGCAATGACGGAAACATTTGTGCTTCTCATTGATAAGGTTCATCTTTACGTTGTCAACTGATATCACTGATAACATTCGAAAGCGTTATGGATTGTCAAAGCAGACAGCGTGCCCACTTCCCAGGAGAATATGGGTTCCTTTTTTCTCTTCTTACATAACGAAACACTCATAGCGACGACCATTCAGTAGTGTTTCAAACAGTTTGCTTAGAGCTCACTTTCTTTATTCGACGACTCCAAAAATAAAGTGCCCCCAGTTTCAAATACCATCATTATTATAATCTTATTTCTATTTAATGATATGTTTGCTTGCAATATCTTTTTCCCTTATCTTGACATTTCCGCCATTTTCGTTGCTGTTGATACTGTAAAAATTGATGCGTTTTCCTGAATATAGTTATGTTTAATTGGCAGATTGTTCTTCGTATTTTAGATCAGGGTATTTATAGTCTTATAATTTTGGTGATGTAATTAATTTTCAGGAAACCTATGTCATTCGTAATTGTGAGTATACTGTTGGCGATGCATTACGGTAGCCATGCAAATGAGATTTGTTCATCTGCATTCCCAAAGGCGGACACCACTCTCCTACTCGAGAGGATCATTGAGAACTACGCTTATGAAGAAACGTTTGTTGACTCGTCTGGCATGAGTATGACTCGTAAAGTCATTACTGGATCGTATCCATTGGTTAGTCATTCTAATGTTGCAAATAGGGCTTACTGTAAATTTGTGGACATGACAGGTGAAGTTTATATGCTGAAATGGGACAATACTCGAGAATGCGGAGGTTTTCAGCAAAGATTTGAGGACTGTATCAGATTCTATTGATCCCAGATATAGGAATTCTTGGAAATTTATATATATATATATATATATATATATATTATATGAAATTAGGTGCTATCGGAGTTAACAGTTTTGAAATGTCAGTTTCGGAGCCCTTACCTTCACGGCTTTTTTGAATTACGGAGTCGAAAAGAACACCTTTTCGTTGAGCCTGAATGGTTAGGATGAAAACTCCTCGGCCATAGGAGACCATCGAAATTATACCAATCTGATTTTAAATTTACCGACTTCTGAACGATGATTATTCAGGAAAAAATTTTATTGGTGCGAAAGTTGAGAAGAAAAATCCGAGTTCCTGTTAGAAGTTGAAAACTCAGAGGTGGCGAAATATGTGACTAATGGGGCTGCTAGAGGTTGTTTGATGTTTTGGAATGTGCTGTAAACTAGATGAAAAGTAGAGGGGGGATGGAATTGCAATCAGCAACAAGCATACATAAATGATTCAACAAATGCTATCGTATTTTCTATGCGTCATCTGTCGACATGCTGTCTAGTCCGATTCTATCACATGACAGACGTCTGCAAATATAAAGCTTTTCGTAATAATCGCTCATTCAAAGGTGTTGAAATGAACGAGACGAGAGATATATTCACCTCATTTATTTTTATGAGTCAATGATAAAGTGAATGGAACTCTCAAAAAATTTTTTATGATCATATGCAAAAAAGGAGAAAAGTTTTTAAATATTACACTCTTTGGTATACTTGTCCGCATCCAACTATACGTATGTTTCGCCGGAAAAGTTAATGAGTGGCATGTTTTTTGAATTGAAACCACTCTCAAGTCATCACATAGGTGTTTTGATATCGTATTGTTCCGATACCGTTCTCTCAAAGTCTCTACTTTGCAGTCGTCAAGGGTACTCCTCATCTCTCGAACCTCATAGATCCCTCATGCACCACATTTTTGATGAACTGATTTATAAAGCGCTAAAGTGAATTTAAAATTGCTCCTTTCAGAAGATAGACAGTCATAAGTTCTATGTGGAACCAACGTTCGAAGTTGATGAGTGTAGATTTCGATTCGAAACGAAACGCTTCTTCAGAATGCCAATCTATGTGCACTCATCGCCTAATGAAGAGGCACATGCTTTCAATCGACTGCATTTCCGGTGCCCTTCTCCGACAAAATGCTGTGGTCTTTTTTGTTGCCCTCAAGAGACGCATACTGTTCAACAGGTAAGCAACATTCATTGCCACTTCAACATCCTTTCAATGTTTCACAAAAGGATTATTCTGTGCTCGCTTATTTTCTTCGACAAAAAGAGCTTTTGCCCATGTAAACAATTCGTGCATATCAAAATCTAAATTGCAATCATTAATTGAAAAAACAGCAAAAGTTTGGCAGAAATACATCTTTATCAGAGTCGCTAAAATGGCCTTTTTTATCCTCCTCTTCGATACCTCATGTGCCTGTTTAATGCTGTCAATGTGTCTCTCTGCATATCGCTTCGCTAGTTTTCCTGGAATTTGCGAAGGGAAAATCACGAAATTTTTTGGGTATACTGTACGTCATAGGTGTACTATATTTCACTTCAAACATCAACTTCAAAATATGTTATAGCAATTTAAGAGAGGAAAAAAGATTGCATACGTTTTATGCGAGGTGACATTAACTCAAGAAAATCTACCATCAGATATACTTCTACGTCCTGCTTACCGCACTAATCACTTCCACGTTTTACCAACATAACATGAGATATTGCTCTCTCAATGTCTTTAAGAATATCCAACCTCCCCAACAGATAATCCATAAAAGATTTGTTTTTCTCTAATTCGATCGGTGCAAAATTCTTAGAAAAACTCATGAGTCAACATGGTCTATGGAAGCGTTGCCTTGGTGCATTTTATGCGCCTCGAGTCTTGTGATTCTAGTTTTAATGCTTCCAAAGTTGAAACTGGGGAACAGATAGCCAGAAACGACGATGTACAAACGCATAGACACGATGTCGCAAAAATGCGGCACAAAGACGATCCTTTTAGTGATCACTGAATTAGTGGTGATGAAATTACTCTGCTAATATCGTTGAAGATATGGGGTGTGCAACATGTAGTTTCATATAGCTAAAAGTGTGCTAACTGCAAAATTAACATGAGGTAGAGGATATATCATTTCAATCTACTATAGGAGGGATAACTCATCACATTTTTGAGATGGAATCATCCTCCGTGTAGATAATATAATGAGGGATGAGAGGTTTTCATTAAGTACAGTTCACTAAATACATCAAAACACATATTTGCAAAAATATCGCATCACTAATATGCAAATGTGGAGGATTGATTTTAGAGTCACGTTCACTTCACATATTCAGATGTCACTTATCTCCACACGCTACCCACTTTAATGCATCGGCAATTTATCTATATTTATACATTGATTCATCACCCCCTCTGAAATAATGCAGCGATATTGAGTGCACCAAATGAAATTTTTAAGAAAATAAACAAACAGGATACTCATGTATAGAAGTGACAAAATGATATGGTGCACAACTTATAAGACGTTTTGTATTGTATGAGTGAAATGATTGGTCACGCGGAGAGGATTGAATTCAGTTGATCGTCGTCTGTTTTGACGACACCAATTTGACACTTCATCAAAGGTGTTTATTTGAGGATTTCGTTGCCCTATCATCACCGGCAACAGACTCGAGTGATTTTCGACGAATCAACGATGGTTTACGTATCGAACGTTATGGCAGTATATACTCGTTGGAAAGGCTATCGGCAAGAAGTGCTAATGAGCGTGTTTGTGTGTATCATTTAAGTGAGGAGGATAGCTTGCGGCGAACGGTACGACTCATTAGTGAACGACCAGTTAGTGTGCTTATTCTATTTCACTTTTTTTGTGATAAAGGATCACTAATTTTCATTTCAGTTATTTAAAGTTACAATTTTTTACAGCAATTTTTCTCTTCGGTAGAAATTTTGGCTTTATTATATAGTATTAAGGAGAGCATATTAAGATAAATATGGTTTTGCTTTTTTTAAGATATATATAATCACGAATATATCACGAAAATACAAGTCAAAACGCTCAAATGCTGCCTCAATTGTTAACAACTCATTATCGACCAACTGATTTACTGTAATTGTATAAGTGAAAAAAGATGCTCTCACACAAACTTACTGTTTGCAAAATTTGATAATCGTTACTTCTCGAGTAATTATTATTGAATTGCGCTTATTCGAATGCTCGGATATTCAAAAGTCTTTATTATTTGCTTTAGAATGAAAAAAAAAATTTTTTTTTTAATGTGTGGATCGGTAAATTTTTATAATAAACTTTGCTACCTTCATAGTGAATATTCAATTTTATAGTGAATGTCGACATGATTGAAACATTTATAGATTCCTTATATATCTGTGGAATTGTTTCGGAATTAAACAGCTATGTAGTAATATGCAATGATCTTTGTTCAGCGTTATATTATGAGGTTGCAGCCGAGAGCTATTTACTTCTTCTGCCCACTGTCGTCGAAATGCTGTCAAATGAAGTGTATACCGAGTAATAGTAGTATGCAAGTGGCTCAATTTATGGCTGCTCCTTCACTTTCGAGTCACTTCAGAGTGAATTCAGTTCTTCAAGCTTATCAGGTATCATTTGTCTATATATTTTACCCATACCTTTTTCGACTTAACGAGAGTGAAATGAGAAATAGTGAAATTTAGCTGCTTTATTGTCATTGACCCATATTCCCACATTAACGAAAAACATAGTAGGTGAATGTCTAGACAAGTGTTCATTAAGTTCATATTAAATTCCAAGTGGATTCCTAATAAACTGCACGTTTCAGGAAGTGAGCCTCTACCGTTGCCTTTTTTATGTGTGAACACACATATATGTAAACACTGCTTTAACGTACATACATTTATTTATGCCTGTATAAATATGTTGATTGCATAGCGCAGTTTTCTTTATTCATTCGAATGAAGAGTCTTCCCCTTTAACTCAGTGGGTCATGCTTATACTCCGATTGATAATATTTCGGGTGAAATCGTAGTGGGGTTTCCTTTTCCGGAGATGTGAAAGAAATAGCCGCTTCATTACTTAGTGCTAATTTTTCATTTCATCATTCAATTACTTGATGAACAAATATTTGTCTGTGTGAAATTAGTTGAGAAGAGATGCGTTAATGAATATTAGCTTGCAGGTATATCTCCTTTATTCGGTGGCATTCGTTTTGACAATAGCAGTGGCATCATTCGCTTTATACAAAGTGTACGAAACGAGGAAATTGCTTAGGCATGAGAGACAATTGCTTCAACGGCATATAAGTCAGATAAACACCGATTTCTACACTCCTACCGACAAATTTTTGATATCCCATGAGAGTGATCTTGTTTAGTGGAGTTTTCTTTTTTACTGTTTTTAATTCTTCGGCGCTACTAGATGGTATACTTATTGAAGAGTGCAGCTATCCTGGAAAGATTTTATCGGCTCTATTACCTTGAACGTAAGGCTGCCTTAATAATGCACTCTTGACTGTAAAACTTCCCCCCACTGCCCCACCCCAATC
>QEWY01003590.1:1817154-1863846 GCA_006503575.1 Baylisascaris schroederi | reverse complement strand
CCCCCCCCCCCCCCCGCCCCCCTCACATACTTTCTTCGAGACTTTGCAACAATTTTTGCCAGCTTTTTTGACAGTCTACCAGCTTTTACCAGCTTCCATTACCTTTAACGGGGCACGCTGATATGCGTTCAGACACCATACTTTGCAAAATATCTATCCTCACTGACAGATGATGCCTTTATATGCAAACTTGCTGCCTACAGTAGTCATGTGGGGAACTCTTTAAGTACATCTATCTATTCAGCAGCGGTGTGGAGAGAGGAGGCAGGAAGGTGAAACATATATATTCCCTCAGTGAACTTCAAAAATGTTTGTTCGTTTAGAACAGGCTCAAACGCTGGAGAAATTTCAGTGAATCTGAGTGAAAAATTTCAGTGTCGATTTCCGAGCTAGTCAGTCGGTTTTTTCCATAGTTAAGACTGGAAATTCCAGGAGGAGAAATTATGGGAATATTTTTCTTGACTGGCAAATTCCACGTTTGCGGATTGCTATAAGAGCCTAGAGTTCATTAACAATGATGATATCTTTGTATGCTATATGTAAAAGTTATTTATGGCTACCAAATTATAAAAAATTTCATCGGCCCTGCCAGAACAATTATACCAACTCAGAATTGCCTTCGACACTCCTGCAAATGGTGGAGAAGTCTGCGTTCCTTTTTTTGAGTAGCTAGAAGATATGTTAAAGCATGCATTGTTATTCCCTCCATATCCCTCTTCTCAAGTAGGTAGGGTCATCCGTGAATTTCGGCATTTTCAACGACTGCGTCGCAGTCGAAGCGTCGAAGCTAAACATTGCAAATACCAACGACGATGCATTTAATTTTTAAAGGAAATAAGAGGGAATCGTACCAGGACGACCAGGTTCCTGTACCTGCGGATTTTTTCATCGCACACCTCTGCGGATCATCAAAAGGGAGGAAATTGGCAGACCACAAAAATCCGAATATCGAATCCTGCGTCTATAAAAGCTGGGAAGGGTAAATTTCTGCTTCAACATATCCGCTCATATGTCTGCAAAGACACCCATATGACTTCTTTCCTTCTCACGCAGAACCAAAAAAAAAGTGAAGCCGATTTCACAAAACTTTCGAATAATATAAGACCAACTTTTAAGTTTGTGTTTGTACAGTGATTTCATTCATTCCATCTGCAAGCTTCTCTCTCGAAGCGCATTTTTTTCATCGGTGTAGTGATTCACGTTGCTGCGTGAACGTTCATGGTTTTGTTAACAGTTTCTTGCGCAGTTACCTTTAAACGATCAATTTTTGCTAGCAAAACAGTTGCTCTGCTTAGAGGCACCTGAATTTGCACTCTTATTGGCATGGTTTGACTAATGGAGGCATCGGCTTTGCACCTCCTCTTCCTCCTAGTTCACCATCCTTTCTCTTCTCTTATTGCGGAAATGAACTAAAATAAGCTTATGCAATCCATACACTGTTCCACTTTGTGTGTGAGCAGCTCATGAACAAGGTTACGGTGGAGGAATTTTAGTGATTTTCTGCAGCATTTGTCTCTATGAGATTATCATCGGTTTATCCTCACTTATGAACTGCGTGCGTAGTATGAATAAATGAGCGGTTCTTAAGCACTACCGAATAGCTCTACCTGTAACTCATTTTAATCGATCATATAGTTTCACTCATATAAACTTTGCTTATCTGATTGGTACATTCATTCTACCTCATATTTTGGCAATATATTAATCGAATTGCACGTTTATCGCCATCAATAAATATTTACTATGTATAGTTGGTAATAAATATAAAAAAGTTAGTGATATATATATATATATAATAAAAATATTTCATTAAAAAAACAAAGTTGTTTGTGGTCGATAGAATCGAAGATCGAAAAAAATAAAGAATTAGCACACCCCATCGATATCAGTGATAAGAAAAAACATTTTTGCCCATATGCTTGCATGAAAAATGCTATGCAACAAAAATTTCATTTTGATCTCATGCTGTAGAGCGTTATTCGCAGTTGATGTAAGTATTTTTCTTTTTGAGGAAATTATATAATTATTATCCGTTTGATCTATTCGTCTTTTTATTGATTGATTGATTTACTTACTTGTAAATGATGTACTTATAATTGTAAGTAAATATTAGTATAAGTGCCCGAAGTGAACTTGTAATTGCAAATTTATCAGCGAGTTATTTGTAAACGTCGAGTGGTTAATGTCAAATATCACCCGATGTGCAATTTTTCTGCACTAATAGTGATGCAACTGTGATGTTCTTTTTATGGTGCAAAACAGTATTGGATCTCCTTTCTAAATAAGCAATTTTTTCCCGTCAAAAGGAATTTCGGCATCCCGAAATTCGGCTATTTTTAATCTTAGAAAGGGGAGGGGAACCTGAAATACAATTGAATTAGTCACAATATTTATACAAAAATTTCAGTGGTTTTCCACTTGTTAGTGGTCAAATCTTAAATAGAACCTTAGAATAGAAAAATATGAGCATTGATTAAAGAATAAACAATGCGGCTAGAATGACATAAAATTAAGATTCGAAAGGAAAAAAAACTTTTTTTCGCAATCCTCTCAATACGAATTTCATCTGCAGAATTTATTACTTAATAACGAAATGAGAAATGCGATCCTCTAAATAACTTCTAAGTGCTTAAATAACTTAAATATCTTCTAAATGCGATCCTAATTTTTGCACCTTATATTATTCAATTTACATACGATCATTGTTTAATAAATTTTCACGTTTTTTTTATGACCTCTTTGCGCACTTCTTGTGGTAAAATAATCTTTGGGTTATCGTTACCGTATCATTTGCACCTCTCTATTTGGTTTATTTTGATTATTGCCAGCTATATAAATGATACGATTATCATTGATACGGCCATTAAATTCATTCGAATACCGTAAATTTAATCATATTTCTCGTCCCTGTTCTTACTGTTGAGGTTCCTTATTTACCGTATTCGTTCGAGCAGGAAAGCCTTTATAGACAAGAATTCTTAAGTACACAGCAGCTCTTTCTTAAGAATCGTCAAAAAGTGAACAGCCCGGTATTTTATGAAATGAGATGTGATGTAGTATATTATGAAGTCTTTTGAGTTATATTGTTGTGCCAATGGGCGAAATAAAAAGCACAGGTTTGTGCTTTATCAAAAATGCCTGATGGGTGGAATATTTTGAACGCAAATCATTCACCAAAAATTTCTGGATTAGCAAAAAGGACATTTTGAGGATGGCGAGAGTTGTTGAATGAAGTTTCGCAGTTTTTTGACAGTGCGAAGAGCCGTTGGTTGGAGTTTCGGAGCTGTTGGAAACTACGAAGGCTGTCTAATGAATTCTTCAGCTATCTTCTTACTTCAATTAGTCAGTAGGCAAATTTGAATCATTTGGCTTCTCCTGCAAAAGGGGCTGCTTTAGAGAACACAAGTGTTAGCATTCTGGGCTTCTGTACTATTTTTCGATTTTCTGATATTGAGAGGGGGGGGGTTGGCCACGCTTTGCCACTGATACGCATCGATACAAGTACTCTTCTAAAACGTTCGAAGTAAATGAAAGGCACTTTACTAGGTGTATTTCCAGTCAGGTTGCCGTCAACAAGTTCGAATACTTCGGTAAACTTGACAGCATTAGATTGTAGTAATTGAAATAGGGCCCTTTATCACGATACAGTCATAAGGTATAAAATCACATCTTTATTAGTAATGTTTTGCGCAAACTTCATTAGAAATCGGCAACAATATGAAACATTTCGAGGGTATTGCTAGGCTGAATGAGTTTAATAGTCTACGGAAGGAAGCACTGGTTGATGAATCATAATGATGCAAGAAAACCTCTTAATAGTCAATCCCGACACTATCGCACGCTTCAAACACCAACTGACAGGTGTTTCAAACGATGTGAATTCACCTGAGACAGGTTAATTACTACTAGCACACGATTTCCTGTGCCGTAAACTGACCTTCTACTTACTATGTATTTTGGATTGATTTTGCTATAGAAATGAATTGCATCCTTTTCATCGCTGCATACAATTTGCTTTGATAAGTTTTTAATGCTGTAGTATTTTATTTTATTTTTATTTTTTCGACTTAAAATTTGGCACATTTATTGCATTGCTATGTACTTTCCGTTTTACACATCGTTGAATGACGCCTCTTGTATTTTAGACGCTTTATAATCTTACCTTTATAATCTAATTCACTAAGTTTCTATACACTTTCATAAATTTGCATATGCAAAACGTATTATTGCCACATCTCTGTGACACAAATATTCTTCGTATCTATATATTTGCGCGATAGTTTCAAGTGGGGAAACATCAACAAGCTATAGTTATCACAAAGTTTTTGCAGGTATAATGTAAATTATATCACAAACTCATCTACAATTTCCCTGTCGATGTTTTAATTCCGAAAAAAAAGTAGGAAATTTGCACACATTCTACACCGATTTGCATCAGAAAAAACAATCGAATTTCAAGGGTGATTTGTGCGATCCGTCTGTTCAACAAAACGGTAAATCTACCATCACGCATATCTCATTATTTACGAGTAACCTTTAAACGAATGTAATACCGCATAGCTTGTTTCTCCAGCTGTATAATGCTTGCATGTTTCTCGTTGTTTGTTGAAACTCTACGATCGTTGTTCGACGTTTCGATCGATACCCATGATGTTGTTTGTTTGGTCGTTGCAATCCATGAAAGCGTAGAGTCTACAACTCTAAAACCGAATCCATATAACAGTATTTGCGAGGTTCATTCATTACTGAGCTAATTAATAAGGAAAGAAAAGATTAATAACCAATTAGAGAGACAAATGCAGCCGGTGGCAAAGACCAGAACAAGCAAAAAAAGGTGACATAAATAAGTGAACAAATGGCAAATTCTGGAAGTAAATAAAAGGTAAACAGACGAAACAGTATAGAACGTATGAATCGTGGAACTTGCTGGGTACGGTCTCAGTACCTTATTCTGTTGAGGGGATTATATAACAAACTATTGAACGGTTCATAGGTGTAGTGATAAGTAATATTAGGTTGTTGCAGGGTTCCATGAAAAGCGATCGGCATTCGACAGTGATGCAGTGTTGTGCCGTCGATGCTGTTTACTTTACGGTAAGTGTTTCCCCGGAATATGAGTTCGGTCTCGTTACGAGGATGAAACATTCGCTGAGTTGATTATTCTCGGTATATGAAAGATAACTGCAGTACTGGACGGCAGGGTTATGAGGATGGTATATGTGGCTGACGTTGTAGAATGTGCATAGTGAGGGTTATATCGAATGGGTAGCAGATTGGGCAATTCGAGAAAGGTGAAAATCGGCTTCGTTTTACTGAAGGGTTGCTTCTTACTGTTCTCCTAGCAGAAACGTCCTTCTGTCTTTCTTACGTTCTTTGAAAGAGGGTTTATCGAGAATGTGCACGTTCATGATATGCAGTATAAACTGTTTGAAGCACTGACACCTTACTTCACATTGTCAAGCGAATGCATAGTGTTGTTCATTAGGATCCATTGCCCGACCACTAGTACACGAAGTTATTCCTTTCGTGCACATTAATGCTTATTTATACTGTTTGCAGGTAGCGGTATTATTGCTGTGCGGAGTTGGCATTCATGCGTTCGACACTCAGAATATTGAAAAACTCACTGACCACAAAAGCTTTAAGGTTGGTTGTGTTTTTATCCATCAGATCACCCGGTTTCAATGCGATGTAGTTGATCTGCCGCTTGAAATTAAACACTATTCGATTCTTGCCACTCAGCTTCGTCATCGTGAATGAGAGCTGTTCGGCAAAGGTTCGCCATCTTACTAAACTGTAAATCGAATTTCAATTTCCACCACTCGTCTCCGATTCGTTGGCTGTCGAATGCATTTTCTCCAGAGCTGCTGCTAGTTATTCTACATCGTCGTCCTTAGTGTTTACACATCGAGGCACCGTCGTTCGAAAAAATGGCTAGAAATTGTAACAGTAGTGGTCGTTTTAGATTAGGTCGTTGTGTGGAAAATTGCTGCATTGATTGCTGCTATTCCTTATCGGAAGCAAAAATTGGAGGAGAATCGTGTCTATGACTTTAGAGATCAACAAAGTTGCTGGATTTCGAAAAGCTCTAAACAAGAAAAAGTAGGCAACAGCAGCTTTCCAGAAAGTGGTTCTTAACTAATCGTAGGATGGATGTCAGTTTCTCTCGCGCCATGCGTTAATACCTACTAATAGAAAGAGCAAGTGAACAGTGCGCATCTGCCACTTCACAATAGATCGCTTAAAAACACGGCAGATTACGTTGAGAAAGCAATCATGTTTAGAAAACCCTGATGCTATTATTGAAAAAGGGGTATGTTTCACATTGGTGCCTAATGGTTGGATGAGGCCAAATCTTTGGCTGATTTTTATTGGGGGAACGAAATACGATGAGAATATGGCACCACAAACTCCATCTTTTTGTTGCAGCAAATCCCCAGTCCAAAGAATGCGCAGTATTCTGAAATCAGATTTTTTTTTGTAGATGAAATGAATTACAGATATGAGATGTGCCGAGCAATGAGCAGAGCCATATGTTATACTTACCGCGTTGTTTGCAGAAACTATTGCGGGTACGAACTAATGTATTGGTCTTATTTATCGAAGGTGCATTGGACAAAGACACCTCATTGAAAGCGGTAGCTAATGCGTTCTTGGAAGCAGCCACTCAAACTGTAGGCATTGGAACAATGGCCATAGTCGATTGTCAGAAATCAGATGGTAAAAAGCTTTGCAAGAAGCTAAAGATTCAACCACAACCATTCCTCCTCAAGCATTACCTGTGAGTTTTCGGTGCTTTCGTCCTTCTTAACTGATACCTAATTTCACTCTTTCATACACATCCATCTTTTTGTTAACGACAATGGCCAACTCAGAGAAAGGCTTCTTTATTGATCCTCTCTCTTTGGGCATTTCTTTCGTCTTTTTGTTATTGTTTATGACTGTTTTATAGAGCAAAGAACAAACTGGGTTTTTTTTTCTGTTGCACTATCCATAATTTCTTCTAACTTGGATTATCGACTGACGTGAAATCTGCAAGATAGGTGCAGGCACTTCCAGAAATCATTTCTACAGCCAGCGACTTTGCAAGCCTGCAGCGTGCCAGATTTTCTACTTAACCGGCTCTCATGTACCACTAAGAGCAAAAAGTTTTTTTTGTGACATCGAGCATTTTTTTCACCCGTTCAGAGGTTGTAGAGGGTTGCCACACAAAATTTCAAATCACATAGCAGTTTTATATGGATCGCAGGGGGTAAAGCTTTTAATACATTGTGTGCGGATGTAAATAATCATGTATGAATAGAATGAGATGGTTGTTTGATTTTCGATCTGAAAGGAATATTCCACAGCTATGCGCTTTTTGAATTATTTAAAAGGTCACTGTTTCAGCAATGGCGAATATCACATGGATTACGAGAGGCAGTTGACGGCAAAGAGCATCGTTCGATTCATCAACGATCCGACAGGTGATATTCCGTGGGATGAGGATCCTAGCGCAGTCGCTGTAGTGCACATTGGTAGGTGTTTTCTTTTCTTTTTCTTTTTTTTTTTTGCACTGAGGCAAAACTTTGATGGCTCTCTCTCTGCCTCTCTGAATACCCGACTTCCACATCAACCAAATGAGCGCGACTGAGTTTAAGCCAAAGTTGCAGTGTTTCGTAGCGTGACAGTCATTCCCGAAGTTCGGGTATTGTTTCTGTAGTGTTCTCTATGGAAATCCCTTTCGTTGATTAGAAATGGAGGCATCCCCAATTGTTGAAGAATATGATAATCTAAAGCAGTGTTGCATTGATCGCTGAAACTTAAACGGAACACAATAAGCATATGAGATTCAATAACCAGTTTAAACGTTGTATAGTGCTATGGAGATAACGTTACACAAAAATATTCAATAAAATATATGAACACATGAGAATAGAAATGGATGCAAAAATGTATATGAAATGAGCTGATTACTAGTAGCGACAATTTATTTTTTTATGATGATATACCGAACGCAGATGGTTTATGAACGCAGCGATATTCTTTTTCTGAGCAAAAAATGACTATAATTTGTTCAGATAGGAATGCAACGAATTGAAAACAGCATTTAGTTGTGCACAGAAGAAAACAGCATATGAGATGCATTTGATGAGTATATTGCTTTTGTTGTTGCAGCTGATAGAGCGTCATTTCGGAAATTGCTTGCTATGGGTAAACCCACTTTGGTTATGTTCTATGCGCCGTGGTGCGGCCATTGCAAACGACTCAAACCTGAGTATAGGTGAGATGTGCTCATATTGCTTCGTTATGTAACACTTGTGCTATCAAAGGGGCGATCCATATTCAGCGCATACAGTCCTTTCGCACATATCTCTCTTCTATTGAAGAGACAAAACCGCGGATGATAGTGGAGAGAGGGGGAAGGGGGTGGGGGGATGACCATGTTGATAGGAATTGACAGAAAAAGACTATATGATTACGAGGATTGATTGCTTTCAAAACTAGTGGGGTGCATTTTCAACACCATTTTGGCATGAGTATTGATGACAGAAAGTTCATGCTTGTTAAACTGTAACTGTTTATTATCTAAGCAGAGTTTTTATACGTTGATAATTTTTGTTGAGTGCTGCGGCGAACGAGTTGCGAGGTTCATTCATATTGGCTGCCATCGACGCCACACATCATAATAATGAGCAGGTGGCGAGAGCATTCCAGGTGGAAGCATTCCCGACGCTTCATTACTTCGAACGGGGTGAACACAAGTTTCGCTATTCAGGCCAGCACTCTAAGGTTAGCTTTCAATTCATCCTCAGTTCTTGCCATTGTAATAGCACCTCTATGGTAGGATGTTGTGTAGAACTCTTTTATGATATGACCCGCAGTTTTCAGGAAGGTATAATAGCATGGTTGAAGAATCCCAGTGACAAACCAGCAGTACAAGAACCTGAACCAGATGAGTTGCCTTGGTCGGAGGTGCCTTCCGAAGTTGCTCACCTTAGCGATGAGCAATTCGATGAGTTCATTGCGTCTCATACCAGTGTACTTGTCATGTTCTATGCTCCATGTAAGTGAGTTTTGCCTCAAAGAGTTACTCGAAATTTTGCCTTTACTTAGTAATAGTGGTCGATCATTCAGTGAATCTATTGCACCCGTTTATGCATGGACCTAAATTTCAAGGCTTGTGTTATGAAGGAGGTTAGCCAAAAGCAGCTGTACCGTCAGTTGGCCTACTCCGTAATTTGTTTACTGATCTGTATGTTGATTTCTTCTTTGGAGAAAGTTTATGGATTTAAAGAAGGGGAGGTGGAAGAAATCGCCTCTCTTAACATATGAACATAGTGCTATCCTGTTGGTCTTTTTTTAATAGCGACCGAAACATTGGGTGATGTTGATGGTTCTTTTCGCAGTCTGTAGTGTGCTAACTCATAAGCTCTAACTAAGCGCGTACCGGTTCAACTGAGAAGAAAACCTATGAAAAGAACAGCAATGTAGTAAAGCATTTATGGGGTTTGTCGCCTCGTTGCTGCCCATTAAAATGACGTTGTTTCATATAATGCCTTCGCTGTGAAACACTATGGTATGTGGATACTGCGATGCAAATCATACTGAGCACCTTTAAATGGGGAGGCGGGGGGAAAGGCTGATTGTGTGAATACTTTTAATTTTATTCGTTATATACATTTGTTTTAAGGGTGTGGTCATTGTAAGAAAGCGAAGCCGGAATATGCGGCCGCAGCTGAATTATTGAAGAAGGAAGGCAGTATCGGAGTTTTGGTAGCAGTCGATGCCACAGTGCATAGGTATTCTGGCATGTTTAACATTGATTTTTTCTCGTTTTTTTGAACGGTACATTTCATTCTCCGGTTTTCGCTTATTCCTCCCCCCCCCCCCCCCCTCCCACCTAAAAACACTCATTTCGCCAGAAATTTGTGGAACTGTTTTCGCTGTAACATCTATTAGCATTTGGAAAATAAAGGGTATGACATAACGACCCAAACCTATAAATAGGGTTCGGAAAACACCTTAATAACGACAATTTTTCTTTTTCAGGAAAACCGCAGAGAAAATTGGCATCGAAGGATATCCAACATTCGCATATTTCAAAGACGGAAAATTTGCATGGAAAATAAACGAACGTACCAAAGATGGATTTTACAGTTTTATGAAAAAGTATGTTGCATGCTCGAGCTTCTTTTTTCATGACACTTAAAAAAAACATCGTGTTAATACGACTTTCCTACTGGACTCAGCCTGTCTAGATTTAGTTGCGATGATCTGAATTCCCCTTTTAACTTCTTCTTCGATAAAGCAACTCTTTCAATTCCGTTAACGTTTTATTGAAACGAGATCACTGATCGCTACATTGAAGCTCTACTATGTTCCTGCTCGGTATGCTGTCTTGCTGTAGTCTGAATTCGAGCTTCATCTCTTCCTTCATCCTTTCATCTTTACAAAGCTCCTCTTATCCTCTATTATCTTTCAAGTCTCCTATTGAGTGTTTATTGTTCCGATACGATATCTTGGACATTTGGCTATCGCTGATGATGACCTCTTCAAATATTGACTGTTGAACAGAGTTTAGTCTCGAAATTGTACGTCGCAAAGATTCTTGCCATCTGATGGCTATGAGTCCATCGAGGCCTTATTTGTTGCTCATAGAGATTTGATCTATGTCGCTCAAATTTCAACTTGCCCCACCAAAAATTGATTCAGCAGTAAGGAAGTCGTAAATTATGTTCAGAAATAGTGAACAACAAAATCAGCCGGAAATCAGAACGGAAGGGAAGTAGGAGGACGGGGCAGGGCAGCATATCTAGGTGTAAACTTTACATGGGAAGGAAAAGCAGTATAAACTATGTTTGCATCATCGAATAGTTCAAATGTTTCTATCATCGAAATTTGCTTTGCAACTGTAAATGACAAGAATTTGTCTTTGCATATTATTGTTGCACTTGACGTCGATGCTGTGGGGAAAGTATATTCGGCTCCCAACTATCTCTACAATTGATCGTTTTTGAGATAACCTTCGAAGACGATCCACGATTTCAGCCCTGTTGAACCACCGCCACCTGAGCTACCTTGGAAAATGCAGGAGGGCAGTGTGCTTCACCTCGATGTCACAAATTTCAAATCAGAGCTCAAGAAGAAGAAGGACGCGTTGGTGATGTTTTACGCTCCATGTAAGTCCTCTTCAGTTTTAGTATATTTGCTATGACGATGACGCCTTTTTCTTACAAGTTGATCATGCTCTTTTAACATTTCTTATTTGAATATGCGATAACAATGTCTGAAGCAGTCCCAGATCGGAACCCGATTCCAAGCCGAGAACGAAGACACAAAAAAAGGGTTATATAAAAAGAAGAAAGGAATACAGAAGGGAAAATTCAGCAGAATAAGAAAAAATCTCGTTCGATGACGTGGCTATCTTTCGTTGGCCGTGATCGCAACTATATCCAGACATTGCCGAGGAGGAGGGAGGGGAAATAAGCAGATAAACTAATTTACGAAAAGGAACGTCTGTCATTTGATCATCTGAAAATATGTTATAATTGGAAGTGGAAGCAGCAGTAATCTTTTGGCTGCATATTCGAAGGATATTTTATAGCATTAGAGGATATATATATATATTCGAAGGATATATTTTTTCCCACATTCAGAGGCATGCATGGCTGCTTTCAAGTGAGCAGTCTCAAATTTCTGTTGTTGACTAGCGCATGCATGCAGATAGGCCACTTTAGAGTACGTTTGCTTGCTAAGGTGTCTATGAATTATTGTTTCAGAGGCGCCCTTCTGGAATAGTAATGAATGGATAGAGATGCTAGTTTTCGAAGCTTATTATCTGCATTTTCACTCAGACTTACTCTTATTTCTGCCACTTTGTTTTAAAAATGCACCTCGCAATCCCATTCAAGCGTATCTATTTCTATGTGAATTCGCAGCTTATCAAAATGTTGTTCAGTAACCTCTTTTGTTGGATCGTTGTGGCAGATGGGAATGTTCCTATAGGGTGTCAATTTTGCCAGAGGGCAAAACCGTTTTTCTCGGAAGCGGCCCGTCAATTGGCTGATGAGGGTCGTATTGCTTTTGCGGCTATCGACTGCACATCGGAGATATCATTGTGCCGTGAATATGACATTCAGGTATTAGATATTTTGTTTCAGAATCAGAAGCTTTCTCAGCAATCGAGTCTTCTAATTGCCACCTTAGCTTGTTTGTTGTAGCATTATCGGTTCCGATCTAAGCTCATTGTTGACAAAAGTTGTTCCATTACTTCTCTTATTATCGAACTCATCCTATAAGAAGAAGTAGTATGGCTGATGTATCGTCTTTGAAAACTCTTAACGTCCTCCTTAATGTGCGTAAGTTTTGCTCAGCACCTGGTATTGTTTATCGGCCGGAGTTGGTTCGCTCTCCCTCTCTCTTTCTTACTCATCCATCTCAATCAGGAAGTCAGCAGCAATTTTCAAGATGTAGAGGGATGTGCCGCAATCGGATGGTAAAGAAGCGTAAAGAACAGTTGAAAGCTTCAAAGGATTTAGGAAAAAACCACTCAAAAACTTGTAACTTACGATGACTTTTGTAATGGATCTGCAAATTGCTAAAGATAAGTGAGACAATTGCTAAATATTTTTGGTTTTATGTTTCATCCTGCTTGTGGGAAGCGGTCCCTGGCGGTCTGCCAAATAGTGGGTCGCAAATTTTGGCCAAAGTGTTGAGTTTCAGGGTTTGTTGGGAATGTGAAGGAGGTAAGGTTGAATATCGTTTGAAGGTAATGGGCTAGTTCACTTCAAATTGAGAGGTTCTGTTGTAGGGCTATCCCACTATTATTTATCTATCCTATGGTAAGAATCGAGTTGATTATGGCGGTGTGCATGACACGCAATCGTTTATGGACTTCGTGAAACAGGCTGGACGAAGGGATGGGTAGGGCATTGTTGCTTGTTTATTTATTTGTTCTTTTTGATCACAAAGGTAAATTTATAGGTGAGGATCTCGCATTATTAGAAGGAAGAAAACATTGTGCCGAGAATGAGGCATTAACCGTTGTTTAACTTCAGTGCGGTTGTTTTGGGATGATAAAAGTGTTAACAATGGCATGTCTTGAAGGATATATTTTTATATAAGTTCATTCTTTAATCTATTATATCACTTACAATTTGTTTTCACCGATATTTTACCATCGCAGTTTTATGAGTGCTTCCAATAAATGGAGCCTCTAAAGTGGTCATAAAAGCAACACTATAGGCAGGTCTTTGATCATTCAAGCACACTTCGTTTATTTCCGTTCTTGGGGGTTTTTTTTGTCAGTTATACATCAGTATGTGCTAGGCTATTATGGAAAAGATTTTCATATTTTTGTGGTCAAATTTTGTATTTTAGGGAATCGTCATCTAATTCAGGGCTATCCTTTGTGGACGCTGTAAAAGTGGTATCGAAAGGAAACCTCGATGACTATACCTCTTCTGGCGAATCGATCGTTATGTTCTTTAAACCATGTAGGTTGCCTTTTCGAAATGTTATTACCCAATTACTTAGTCGTAATATTCACGACGATTTTCTCATCAAAAATGGCGCATTGTCTTATTAATGTCAGTATTATTTATTTATAGGTTAGCGTCCCATTTAATGACAATTGTTTTGCAAATCTCTGCTTTCTCCCTTCCTGACCCCTGCATTACGTTTTCACCTCAGGCCTTGTTACATCGCAACCTCTTGTTTTATTTTTTTCTTACATGCCAATTTTTTACTTTTTATGTCGAAAATGTTGTTTTCTTTTCATCTACAAAATAGACGAACCCTCATTCTTGAGCAACACAGGAATCTCCTTGCCTACATCTGGGAAATACTTCCCTTCCCGAGGCAATTGCAGTAAGTGAAACACGTAAATGGGGAGGTTTGTAGGAAAGGTAATCTGTTTTGGTGTCAAAAAACGATCCTTGTTCTAAATGCGAATTGTCCGTTGACAAATATGAGGTTTCCGTTGATGCACATTCAGTTTATCTGCATTGCTGAAAATACGGAATGCACTTTCGGTTTCTTTCCGCTGAAAAACTTTGATTGGAATCCTTGCATCGAGCAAATGAAGCGGCAACAAAACATACATTGCAGTACTCTGTCGGAAGAACGCCTCTTCTCACACCTGCCCATATCAATTTTCTTGTAAACTTTTTTCTTTATGCTATCTGTAATAAGTGGTTCGTTTCACCAATAAGGTGTTTTAGGATGAATAACTAAACTGAGGTTATTTCAGCGTGCAAAGAATGTGAAAATGCAAAATCGGCATTCAGTGCAGCTGCAGAAAACGTGAAAAATGGCAATTTTGTTGCGGTTGATTGCTCTCATAATGAAGGTATATTATTTTTGCATTCAAATTGATCGATTCTAGCAATTCCTAAGTTTCATTCTGTAAATATATGAAATGTGAAGTGCATTTCTCATTCGAAAATCTGTGGAAATTCTACTTGGCTAAATGTTAAGTTAATTATTTGTAGTTAGCACAATAGTTCGGTCACTAAGTGATATTCTAGTTTTTGTAATGGTTGAGAGAGGTAGTGTTTCGGTGACATTGAATTCAGCTACTTATAAACATCAAAGGAGGACATGAAAATTACACAAGTTTCAAACGCTAGGTTGGAATTTGTGATGGTCTTTGCATAACACCAGATGCTTCTAGTTCATGCTTGGATTGCCACGTTGTTGATTCAATTTCGAGATGCAAAAGTTTGAAAATTTTGAGCTTGCTATGATTCTTGCGTGGGTGGAAGCTTATTCGGTGAATGTTTGGGGCGAAAGAATACACTTCCGCATCAAAGACCCTTACCTGTTCCGAAAAAAAAATCTTCCACAGGTATGAATTTACTTTATCTGCATGAATGGACGCTTTTGGACTCATGTATTTGGTGATGTTTGAGGTGACATTTTTCTGATTGAGGGTTGAGGGAACATTTACTCTTTTTTTGGAGATGGTTTCTTTCTAAAGGAAAGCGGAAGCGCATTGTTTGTGGCATTTAGAAGAGAGGATTCAGTTGAAAGGGATCCGCATACATACTCAAGCAACGGAGTGTTTACAATTACAGTGCATTGCAAGCGATCCCTTTTTTTGATAACGAGGCAAGGTAATTAATTAAGAAAGTAATTTCAGGTTTGTGCAAGGAACTTCACGTCGAGAAGTATCCGACTTTTAAGTTTTTCACTGAGGGTAAGGTACACGACTACCTCGGGGAACGAACCACTGCTGATTTCATCAATGCGTTTAAACGAACGAAACCAGCTGAGCATACCGAACTTTAGCGGACGAACCCATTCCACTTCGAACAGACTGCTATACTTCTGTAAGGGCGGACCATTGTTTGTTCGTTTGCTCATCTTTAGATGTCTTACTATTTTCATCCTGCACCAGATGCAGTCTTGTTGATGCTTTTAATAATCTTCGAATTCGTTAAAAAAAAGTTTTTGGAGTAATGTGGGGATGCCTAAAGAGGTATTCAGTGAGAGTGGGGTGCTTCGAAGGGGTTAATTTTAGGCGATGAAAGCTTTTTGCATTTTGAAATGCTCGTTTTCTTCAAGATTTTTTCTAATAATTAAGTTTGTAGGATTTTTTAACGGTTCCCTTCTGGGACATCTAGCCAATAGTGTAGCGGATGAGAGTACTATCTAAATGCGATAGAATTTCTCAGGGGAAAAGAAACCGCGTAAGACCAACGCAATTCGTTGGGAGAGGATTCTATCGGAGGGGGTGTTGCATGTTCGAATGTCAAAATCCGGATGTTCCGGATGTCGGACATCCAATATGTCTTCTTACCCAAATCCAACCTTTCCCTGCTTCATGCAATTGTTTATGATGGTTTAAAAAACGACCATATATGTAATACAGTTATTTTTAACGATTCGAAAGAGAATCGTATACAGTTAATCATTTTCCTATTGTAATTTAATGACGCACGATTCGTTCTTAAGTGCCTTCTTGAATGCATTTTAGGCCCATTATGACGGGCGTATCGTGCTGCTGTATGCATTGCCATGCGTCGTTTGTTTATTTTTATTTATTTCTTAACCTACCTGTTGTAACGTCCTGAATTTGTGTGCTAAATTCATATTGAATGCTCGGGTGCACATTACAGACCTGATATTCCGACGGTGTTGAAAAGTTAGGGCCTCTAAAGCAAAATATGATCGACTTGTGGTGCCACTGTCCAAGTACTTCAATGCTGCTGTCATTTCCAGTTTCTGCGTCTACGTTTGTCAATAAGTTCTTACAGTGGCATATGTGGCATGCTTTAAGTGATGCTGTAAAAGTTGTCAAAATACCAACAGGACGTTTCTATTGGGGATACGTTTCTCAACTGTTGTGCAGTAGTCCTCAATATTCTAAAATAAAGTTCCTTCATTGCAGTGTTCTGTTGTGCGTAATAACGTGAGTCGATATTTTATACTTACACAAAGTTTGATGTTTTAATTAACTTTTCCGTAAAGACTCATCACCGGCAGCGTTATGTCCTGTACTTTACTTGTCTTCGAGAGGTTCAGTGACTCTTTATGTGTAGGAAAATGATACCCATGAGAGCTATTACCATGTTTTGTTGGTACATGCTGCATCAAGGGATAGCACGAGTTGTGAAGGGTGCTACCAAGCGAAAGGAAGGCTAAAAGGTGGGGCTTATTCGCCAAGTGCGGTGTATGGCAAAGAAGGCTCCAGGGAGGGAAATGAAGGGGGATGGGAAATCAGTTAAGATATAAGTAGAAGTCAAATTGAGATCAGCATATTTCACAACTATTTGTCCCTTGTTACTTGTAAACAGCAGATGTGCTCAGTGCATTGTCACCGGTACATATATTTTGCAAGGGAAGAGTGGCATTTATGTTTTATGAGGTGTGCAGGAAACTCGTTCCGTGTATTGCGCTTCTTTCTTTCGCACAAGCTAGAAGTGTCTGGATGTCCGGAAGGAAGTGGGAGCCGCACGTGAGCTGCGGATGCTTAACTGCATGTACGAGTATGCACTAGCTTCGGTGGAGATGTGACGAAGTGAGGGAGAGGGATGAATTCTTCTAGAGCAGTGCTTGCTCGTTAGTGCCAGCTGAGATGGTGGTAGCAGTGAGCGTCTGAATGTCAACATATGCGACAACTCCTAAGTCCTAGTTTTTCTCTCGATGACTTGATGAAATAATAGAAGCAGGACTCGAAGTCCATGCGGTGAACCGAGAAGCATCCCGAATATGCGGAATAAACTGTTTTTTCGTTCTTTGGAACGTGAAATGGGAACCATTTTTTTCTGAGCTAGAGTGCTTGTTCCGTTAGGGCACCTCAAGTGTCTCAGAGAGCACTAACTCGAATATATCCCACTTGAAAGTACCACAACAAATTATAGTGCCTGCACTTTGACAGTGGGATATTATCGGTGAGTGGTGGATACTCGAAGTTCATTTGGAGTGACCATTAGTCCAATCCTGACTCTAGCGCGACCGGGTGTTGGCACTCGAAAGATTTAGTCTCAAGCACCGCACAGACATCAAGAAGAAAAGGACCTTGGGGAAGGGGGAAGATAGCACTGCACTAAGGTTCAGTGACAGTTTCGACACGGAGGCTTCAGAAAGCGCATTAAAAGTCCACAATAGCAATGCGCATATGATATGACGTGTGTGTGAACCAAACGGAAGGGGATGGAAATGTCAGCAGAGGATTTTAAATGCATTTGATTCCGAGGTCTATCATCAATAACGACGGATGTAGCTTATGTAGCATGCCTTAAAATACCGATGCTACCTGATGTAGCAAGGTAAAGCTCGAAATTGAGGCTTCTGCATGCCCCGTAAACGTCGAATGCGGTAAACAGTCAGTCGTTTCCATACTCAGCTTTTACTTGAAATATGACAGTTTATTCGTGAACGAGAGTAGAGAGAGGGGTGGCAGTTCAGTCTCCTCCAGTGTTTTTTCAATCAGTCAGTGGGGGAATGGGGGGGGGGGCGAATCGCTTCTGATGTATTCAGTATCTCGTCTCATCCCCCTTCAGTTAGTTGCGTTTTTTATGCTTTAATAGCACGCCTTCATGCTTAATGTTGTATTTATTTTGTCTTATTTGAAAGAGTTCACTGTCCCCGCAACCCCATGCATGGACACATCCTGCAAATGGCACTGTAGGACCAAAAAATTATACCCTGCCCAGAGGCTATCGGGGATTGAGCACCGAGGAAGTGATCTCTTGCCTTACCAACATCCTTCAATATAACATCCCATCATGTAGAATGCCAGAGTTAGGAGACTTCGTTGCTTCTCTTCGAAGAAATATGGCACATTTATAGTTTGAGCAACCTAATCATAACTCACCCTTCTCTGCATTTTGTTCGTCGGTTGTTATGATCAACCTCTGCCTTACGGAACCCGGTGTTCCTTATGCAGATGGTGTAGAATATTTGGGAAGTGTGTTTATGCTGGCCCAAGTTCATGCAAAAGAGCAATCTGTGGCCCGGCTAAGAGTAGGGATCCGTAGTCCTTACGCAATGAGAGTGGAAAATCCGTAAACCTGCAATGCAGGGATTTCTTGCTTGAGTTTCTTGCAATGCAGGGACCAAGCCGCCACTTCGCGGCCGATCCATAAATTACCTTATGGTGGCGTGACCATAGAGCCATGCTGTAGCTGAGTCATGGATTCCCGATCCTTCATTAGATTTTTGCGGATGAATAGTTAAGTGCAAAGCAGTTAATTCTAGTGCCTTCAGAAGTCTTTCCAATCTGTGTGGACGTTGATTGTTGCATGGATGCAGTGCTCGTCATCGAATGAATTCTTCGTGGCGCCAACTTCCTCGCAGCCATCCGGTTGGTGAATTTGTTGTGCAACACTTCACATTATCTCGAATATTGGCCCAATATGGTAAAGACAGTTTGCGCTAATTGTTACTTCCCTTCCCTGATGGCCTTTAAATTAAGGGAGAGAAGAAGACCGTGATATCCGTAGCAATCTCACTTCGCGACAAGGGCCGGCAAAGTTAGCATTCACTTGTAAAAGATTGCCGAAAATTGCGCAGGAGAGAGCTGGAGGGGGGAGGAGCGAGGCTAAGAAAGTACTGCAGAGGGTATGCGCAGCTGAAATTTCAAGCAATCGTTTAAGAGGAGTTCCTCTTTGTTCTGCAAGGTAGGCTATCGCCTGAAGTTTCATGTCACAGGTATCAGAATATCCATTTATTGCTTTTCCGGAATTATTGGGTCGTATTCCACCTTCCCTTTCTGTAATTCTTTAATTCACGAAATTGCATTTTCTTTGATGCACTGGATTGTGCATGTATTTATAGCGAGTATCGCTTGCGTTTATCTGCTTATCTCATGTTGTTTTGCGTTTCTATGATACTTGATCGATGAAATGTGTATTAACTAAGCGTCAGCGTAGTGAGGTATAAAATTGGAGTTTATTTAACGGTGTGTCCTACTAACCTTTGTATGTTATTGTTTCTTTTCCTCTATGTGGCCAGTTTATCTGCTTGTCGTGTATTATTTGAGCATTACCTTTAGTGTGCACATCTTTGGCAAAGCATGGCTATATAGTGAGAGGTTGATTCGATTGCTTCACTTTGCAGGTGAGTCGAATGCATCCTCATTGCTCGCTGCTGTTCTATCCACCACATCAAGTGTCGTCGCACCCAGCTCCGTTACACAACAGGTTTCTATTTCAATAGTGTACTCACCATCTAATCATTTCTTAGGTTTTTTGAAATTTAATAATCGATCATTTGAGATCAGACATTTCATTTTTTTGGGATGATAGAAATTTTTAAATAATAATATTATAATAGAGTCTACTTTACCGATTTTTTTCCATCTTCTTCTCACTTTAGTCTTATTTCAATTAAAATACGGCAGCGTAAGCGTTTATCCTGACTGATGATTGTTGATGATATTGTTAACGGTGCATTTAATTATGGATAATGTGCAACGAACAGTGAGGGGGCACTGAGTAAAAACGTTCACCATTCGCAAAATATGAAGTGGTAGGTAAGTTTGAGGCAAATGGTACTTGGTGACATATATCCTCTTCACTGAAGAACGTTCTTTTCTGAAGCATTTAGGGAAGGGTCGAGGGAAAGGGGGGATAGGCGGTTCCTTTTCCGCATTTGGAAATGTGGTGGGCACTTTTAAAGGCAGTCACTAGGCCATGTAAAGTGCTAATTAATCGTCGTATGTATTTGAGAAGGCTTCGATGTTCTCGATTTAGTAATTTCATTGTTCTCTATATATCACTGAAATTTGAAATAAGTTATTCTCGATTGGGAAGTGATTTAGGATTAAAATGGGATATTTGAGGTGTCTCGAAGTGAAGTCTCACAGGGAGCAGCATCTCAATACGAGCATGTCACTGTGATGACGCACCTGCAACAACCCACTAAACCTGATACTCGTACGCAATGTGCTGTCCGCTGTTCGCTTGGTACGCTACGTTCACGCATTGCTAATTTCAACGTGTCGCATCTCTTATCTTCCTAGTAACTCATTTTCATATCAATAAGGGATGTTTGAAGATGCCTGCACTTAGACTGCTCGTACCTAGATCATTCAAATATCTTATCTGCTTTTATAACTACCTCTACTGTGATCGTTCGGAGATCCACTAGTACCAGAGCTTGTCTCAGGTTGTTCTGGGGTGATGTGATTGTTGTGTCTGAGTTGTTCGACGATGCGGCAGTATGCTTCTATAGTTGCTTAGACACTGACAATAAGATGAACCGGGTAAATAAATGCAGGTGTATATAAGGTTGTGGTGTTACGTGAAGTTGGCAGTATTACTTGACTGTTCACTTGTTTCTTTATTATTCGACTTTTTTGTGGTTAGCCACCCAACTTTTTACACTTATGCATGGTGTGATCTCTTATGCAAGTACAGCATTAAATGGCAATATTCATCGACGAGAGCATTCGTCTTGATTATGCAGTAGATAAGTGTTACTCAGTTTGTTGGTTCGATTGAATGCTGCATGCTTGAGAATCGGCTGAATATAATCCACATCGCTTGCTCGCTTTCTTTGAATATGCTGTGCTTTTTGCGGGTGAATATATTTGTTGTAAAGCGCATTGTGATGATAGGGGTGAATTTTGCAGAGGCATCGACCAGTTCATATGCAGAGAGTGCCCCCGCGATGGGTGCATTACACGTACATGCCCCATCTGCAATCACCCAACAGGTTGGCGATTTTGTCCGAACTTAAAGGCTAAAGATTTTGCCTTTATTGTTTTGGAAGCATTAGATGTTGCTTTCCTTAGCAAATCCTTAGTCAGCGACGATTGTTGGGAAGAATCATGAAAATTATTGCTTAAATGGTGCTTGGCTTTTATTACTTTTATATAATTATGTAAGTAGTTACGTATTAACAGGGGCCTTGATATCTTAAGTACTTTTCCGCCTCGCATTTTGTTCATCCGGCGCATAGTTTAGATATGAATGGAGTAGACACTCTGACGTTGTTGTACAAGCCGATTTACATCATCACATCCTACCAATGAAGAGTTCTCCCATCTAGAACTGTTGAAACTTTTGTTTTTGAAGAGTGGGAATTTGGTCGTGGAATTTCTTTATGTGTTTATCCCTCAAGGCCTTCTGTTATTTCCGACCTTCTGAAGTTGTTACATCGTTGCCAGATTTTGTTGAGGCATATTTTGAGAACTTCTGAAAGTGTAAAAAATTTGTCCTCTCAATCTATAGGAGGGACCACCGTCAAGACCTCAAATTTCGAAAAGGCTTATTCAGTATTTTCTGGTTGGAAACCAACATTGGAGAAGTTTGGCGGCGATCTGACCATTATTTAGGATAGGCAGTTGCTAACAGAAGAGCGCAGGGGCCCCGCTCGGAACAAATATTTGAGGTGATGAGCGGTTGTTTTTCTAGGTACGACTGTCTGTGCCTGCTATCGCGGCTTCTTCTCTGCCGAATCCTTCCTTCCGCGTTGTCACTCATCGTGCGCCGTCTTATCGAAGTGGTGTTTCTCGTGCACATAAAACGTAAAGTTTGATCACTGGCTTCTTGCTTTCTGCTTTTTCACTTTCTAGCACTTCCTAGATGTCAACATGAGACTTCCTTTCATGTTATGTGGGCAAGTGTGTCATGTTTGCAGCAGTCTAAACCTTGGGCTTACTATATTTTAGGCGATGTTGATTTATCCAACCTCCCAATTATTTGCTTTACTCCCCGACTCATATGCGTCGAATGTTAGATCGTCTGCAGTTGCACGGTGGACTAATTACTGTGAGCAAAAAAATTGGAAAACGCAAGCAAAGGGGGAAAGGGGATAGGGAATTTAAAGGGGGGAGAAGGAATTTTTAACTGTATGAAATGGATTTGTATTTAAAAGATGAGTTTTGATTTGGTATATGTATTCGTTATTTCACTGTTCCTCATTGGATCGTTGACGATTCTTTAATTCACATCAGTCAGTGATCTGCAAATGATGCAGATGTAGTGTTCAAAGCTACCCGAATGGGTGGGCTGTAAACTGCCAGATGCGACAAATATACTCTGGAGGTGTATCTATAGGAATATAAGGGCATCGATTTTTGAAGCAAATGCATGAGACGACTGGTTTTAAGGTCGCTTTCGACAATGTTGCCAATGATGGGACGTGGCAGTGCGAAGCAGCTCGCGAATGTGGCGGTAATAGGAGACGATGGACCGACGGTGCGTCAGCACCTGCAGCAGCAGCAACAGAAAGCCAAGTTGCAGCAGCAGCTCGCATTACAAGCAAAGCATGACGCTCAGCAAGCACCTGGCTGCGACCAGCCGCACAATGTTATAGTTAATTTCTTTAATGCTTTCCGTAGACCGAGTACATGCCTCTCGATATGCCACATGCTATTGGAACACTCACAGAGTACTACATAGGCTAATTTTAAGCGCGTGGAAGTGGGGTTGGCTCAAAATGCTCAAATAACCTACCTCACATTAAAACGTTTTGAAGGTCTCTTATCCTCGATCCTCTTTTTTTTTTCATCAGCTAAGAATGAAATATAAAATGTGGTTTTTGGTCTTGTCACGTCTAGTTACGTCCAACCTTGCGGGTTGGTGGTAATGTATGGCAGTAAAATTTCTGCAATTGCCATGGGGACCTAAAACAACGAAAGTAGCGCATTCAGTTCCACTCAGCAGAGATAACAATTTTCGCTGGTTGTACGTGTTTACTATGCGGTAAGTAGTCTCAGTCATGTGCACACATGACTTCTGTTATCCTTAATCTGTGGATTCCTCAGAGTATTGAGTGCTGCACTGTTTATGGATAATTTGCATGCGGTTACACTAAGTTTTTTGCTCATTAGGAATTACTTGGCACCTCAAGACCAAGGCAATATTGCGAAGCGTCGAATAGCCTAGTGCAGTGGTGTTTTTTTCTTCTTTTTTTTTTTTCTGCGTTGGGCGGCCTTCTGATCCGATTCTTTGTAGTCGAATGCTTCAAATACCCATCCGTCATATGTGCATTATTTACGTTCGATGCACTTCCCAAGATTTTGTTCGCACCTCAGCACCAGATGTTACTTGCAGCTCGGTGGCTGCTTCCGTAGATCGCCGGGATAGAACCTGGCTACCAAACGAGCTTTGGTTTTTGCTTTTTTTTTTAATGAGATCAGAATTTTTCGTCGTGCGATTCCAACAGCCAAATGTTTTTACTCGTAGCGTTGCGTGGCTAAATTTTTCGAGGTGAAAACTTAAATATTTTTTGCCTATTATATTATAGGGCGAAGCTAATGAGGTATCACAATCGGTCATCTTACGTGATACGGTCATGTCTACGACGCGAACAAAAACAACCGGAGGTTTGAGTGGTGTTCAGCGGCCGTATGTTCCTCGACTATCGACAGCCGAACGACAGAGAGCTGCAGCTGAGGCAGTGAGGCAGTTGCAATTACAAGACAACAACGAGTCCGGTAGCGTCATATTCTCATCTTCCAGCTTACTTTCTATTTTCCAGAAGCACTTCTGGCCGGTATTTTGAACCAGACCGATGTTGCTTCGAGCAGTTGTTCACTGTTGGTCCCGTTCTGAATGAGCCGATTGTATGCGCAATTTGTGGTATATGCGTTTACTTGTAATGCAGCATAAAGCTGAAACTGTAAACAAATCATAAGTCATAAATCTCAAACACAAATCTTTCGTTCGGCACTCTTCACTTTTAGAGGTGAAAACTGAAATATTGTCATGTGTTAAACGGTTGAACGGAAAGACCAAGTAGGTTTGTATATGCATCATGCTGTTGTGATATTGTATCACTGAATGCCTCGCATAATGCAGTCTGTTGTTTAAGCACAACGATTGCAACGCAGTCAATCGCAGCCGACGAATATGTTAAACACGTTGGGTTCGTTCCAGACGTCATCGGCGAACGTTACACCGACGTTTATGCAAACTACGATGCAGCAGCGTATGCCACTACAGGTTCTTCTTTGCAAGTCTAGCAAGTTTTAGAGATCCTCAGTGAATTCGAGTGAGGACACATTTTGCTGTACGGCATATTCATATGCAAAAACTTGATCAATGAGAAAGGGGATTCTAGTGGTGTATTACGCTATGTCCAAAGATGCTAAAAGCTGTATTCCCATCAAATCTGACAGTAGATGGTTATATTATTGCTCATTGTTGTTTTTTCACGTTTGTTCAGAATTGCTGCCTAGAATTTTGGTGTTAACAATTCAATAATAAGGTTGCATTTTCTTGTATAATATTTTTTGAGCGAAGGAAGTTTAGATTTCTCGGGCGGAACAACGAACGGATCCTTTGCCGACGACTGTGAGCGACACACAAAACAGAGCGCTTTTACCTGCGAAAAGGACACTTTTAAGGAAGAGGTCTGCCTATGAGAATCTAATTTTGCTTTTTCTCGTTGTCTTTTATGCTCGCTGTTTAGAAGGAAGGACGAATGTGTAGCAGTGCCAAAATACATGGACATTTAGGCAAGGCATTTCACTACTTCCTAGAAAAGGAGATTTTTTAAAATTTCTCATTAAAGGGCTAGAGGAAAAGTGTATATTAGGTTTATTTTTATTTTTGAGCTTTTGATTAAAGCAACTGAATTGGTTGCTGTGTTATGCTGCGTGGTTTGCAGATAGCCTATACAAAAGAGTTGCTGAATTAGCACGTCTAAGAATCTGTCACTGAAAGGAACAAGAAACAAATCATTGAAAAGTGTATATTTGAGAAACTGACTTGGCCTTCGTAGTTCACAAATGATTAACAGATTAGCCACATTTATCGGTAATTCTTTGCACTCTTTGCAATTTATATTGATCTTCTTGGTAGTCTAATTTTCTAAAATACTTCTGTACTAATGATTGAAAGCAATTTCCATAAGTGAACTGATCCATTTCGACTCCTTCACGAAGAGACTCATTTGTTGATGGTATATATTAGTAAGAAATTTATATTGTTGGTATCGAAACTGTGGTGGCGTCATATTTGTTGCGGGATTAGTAAAAGTGCAGTGAGTAGACAGGTTTTATTTGCCCTTGTTTCACTTATCGTTGTTGCATCTTTGAAGCAGGTAAAGCGTAGATTGTGCTTTTGCGATGAGGTTGCTAGTGCAAGATATGCTCTATCATTCGACACGAATGTATATACGCATTTCAGTGCTGCTATGGAGAGGTGCAGGTTACCTATCGGACTTCACCGTCACTTTGAACGTCTATAATAAATAGGTTTTCGTTCTAGGTCGCAACGTCCGGTTTCGCAAGTTCACGTCACAATGTTAAGCTCAGGACCCAATCAACCTCTAGCTGCCACTCAACAGATGATTGGCGACAATGAGCGTCCCTTTCCCCTGCAAGCACCTGAGGGTGCGATGCCTGAGGTCTGGCTGAATTTCGATAATTTTTTGTGCTCGCTCTCCGCATTAGTGCGGCTCTTAAAGTGAGACAGATGACAGATATAGCTAGCAGGGCATATATTTCTTCTATTCGAAGGTCGTTGGTCTCTTTGCTAGTGACACAGAATATCCGTTGCTCTTTCCACATCAATGCGCTAAGGTGACACAGATGTAGCTAGCAGAGTATATATTTCTATTCGAAGCGCGTTGGTCTGCACTTCTATTCTGCATCAAACAGGTGAACGTTTTTTGTTGACAACTTTTGACACGTCCTTTTCGATGAAAGGTTTAGTGATTGAATCCCTCTTGTCGGTTCATCTTTCAGATGCGACAGTTGTTGACGACAAGCATCACTTCGCTTCTCCCTTTCTCCATCTTGGTCATATGCTTTTTGCGTCGTGGTCTAAATTTAAACTCGCAGTTTTGGTATTTTAACAGCTAATGTTACATTGGGTACGTTCCCACATCTGTCCTTTCTTCTACTAATTTAAGAGAATCTGTCATGCATAGCAAGAAATTTTTCTTGTTTTTTATGTGACTTTGTATCAGTTATCTACTTTTAAGGTTTCCGGTCAGCACATCTCACAGGACGGAATGCATTCGACACCAGAGGTTCAGCCGCCATTCTTGGCTCAGCCACTTCGACAGCAGGCTATATCACCTCAGCACTTTTCGCAGGTTGAATTTTGATAATCGAGCCAGTCTGCTTCTTGGACAAGGTTGATGGTTGCTGGCTAGCTGATCATACTATTATCGTTAACCAGATTTTTCATTTGAATGAATTAAAGGTGATTTGTGTAGGATATTTGAGTGACGTTCCTTCTGAATGTGAGCTGTCCTGCTCTTCTTATCGTGTTCGCCCGTTAGCCTCTTTTCATCGGGATGGCTCTTGAATGTTAATATTATATTACCTTAGGCGACGGAAGGACCTGAGCCCGATTTGGTGGAGCAGCAGAAGCAGCAGGGTGGACTTGTGCGTAGGCCACAAAAAGCACTTGTCGTGTCCAGTGCGAGTTCGAGCACGGTTGTCACTGAGCGACACGGTTCTTCGGTCGTCGTCACTCATCAGAAACCGGTAGCACCTATCGCCGGTCACTTTGTGCATCCTCACACGCTGCAGTCAGGTTCGTCTTTTTTTGCTTTTTGCGCCTTGTAAAATTCATAGCTTTCTAGGTCTTCGATTCAATCAGCTTCCCGTAGTACATTTTCTTTTGCTTATTTTTTAAATACCTCAGATAGCCTGTTTCTGGGTGCAAAGGGAATTCGGAAGTGAAGAACTCCTTTATAGTTTTGTATCAGAAATTGCTTTTAACCTCGAAATGGGCTATTCGGATGTGCTGCCGCATTCCTTTCTTTTCCTTATTGGAGTTGACAATACCAGCTTAATAAAGGAGCGCAAACATAAAGTTCTTTTGATGGCCGTGGCACTATGTAAGTTCCGTGTAGGATGTCATTGAGTTTGCTGTAGTTTTTCTGTTAAAAACACTCTACTTGCAAGGATTTTTACAGTGGAACATTGTTTTTGGCTAAAATTATTGTTGTCAAATCAACAAAAGTTACTTGAGACCATGTGTATCTTAATAGGTTAATGCAAATATTTGAAATGCTCTGAAAGGGATGCGTCGAAATGGAAATATGTAGTCTGTTTAGGTATTTGCACCCAAACAACCGGGAGCACAACATTGCGTCAACGTATCGCCAGGTTGCCACCTCACATATTGCGACAGAAACAGGAAGAGCAGATGTATTTACGCAAGAGCTACTTTTTGAAGAGAACCATCAAAGCCCTTGTTTTCGTATGTCAATTTTGATTTGATCTCCCGCCTCAGTGAGGAGTTCCATTTCATTTGCATAGATTCGTTCTTCTTTAAAGCGCTTAGCGGAGCCACGTTTCGGTGGATGAACCTAGTCGTTATGAATTGAGCTTTTTAAAAACTTTTCGATGCTTATATGCTTCAGTGATGTGCTTTCCACAGTTACGTTACTCAGCGATTTGATTTTGGCAGCATAGAGGTTTGTCGGCCATTTTAGAGGAAAATGCTTTAAGACTGATTGGAGAGTCTCGACGTTTATATTGTTCAGTGTAAATTTCTCATTTATAACTCGCTACCACAAGTTCTTATGTTTGCTCCTCTTCCTTCGTTTTTATGCGCTTTTGAAAATTTCATACATTGTAACGATTTCATGCCTCCATATATGTTTGCTTCTCTGTTGGAGGATTTCAGCGCACGAACCAATAATACCAAAGATATGAACTGTGATGGGTGTAATTGATATTGTAGGATAACTTCTTTCCATATTTCAAACTGATGAAGCAATTTTGATAGAATTTACTAAATAGATGTTTAAGATAGAAAAACTAGCATTCATTTCGCAAAAATGAGTCTTTCTTAGAAACAATATGCGAACGCTTAGACTATTAACTAGAGCATATTGGGATTTCTCTTTTTCATATCTATTTTCTGTTGGTAATCTATGAAGGTGGTTGATTAGAAGAGGAAAATACAAATGCGCGCCTCGTTTACGCTCGTTTGACACGCTTCTGCATTTTTCTTTATGCTTGTGCAGCTGGTTGGCTTGGTGAAGCGGAATATACGAGAACATATCATGCGAATTTCCATCGCATAGTTCCAGTTTATTGAAGTCATTTTGCTATTCTATCATTTTTTAGGATGTGAAATCAACAAAGGTACTTATTCGCAGCAGGTATTTTCTAAAGAATTTTCCGAAGGGAGGGAGGAGGAAGGGAAGGGTGTTGTTGGCGGTTCGTGCTGCGTAACGTTGACATTATAGACTTTCCCTTCTTTGAGTTAGGAATTGCAATTTCTATTGTTGCGCGATGAGTTTTAGCTTTGTTCTTCGCTAGTTGGTTTAGTTATTGCTCATCTCCGATTTGCTGCAGTTTCAGGTCTAAGTTATTTTCGTTGTCAATTGATGCGGCTTAGCACATTTCGCCAGTGAACCGCGCATTTCTTGTTTTACTTATCGGATAGGGTTTATGCTATTTATTTATGAACGAATCAAGTGATTGCGTTCTGTTGAAGTTGAGTTGCGCACCGGCGTTAGCGTCGTAGCAATGCTTCGATCAGTGAGCATGACTGAATGAACAGTCGGCCTGTAGGTATAGCGAGCTGTGGAATGGAATATAGATTTACAGGTGAATTAATCAAGACGTAATAGATGATTTCTGTAATCGTATTTCGATGCTGATTGCCATCTCATTTTTTCTATTCTTCGATGTTCTTAACACACATTGTCCATTTCGAGGTGGAGGGTGTCCACTAATGAAGTGAATCTGCTTGCAGAAGAATGGAGCGCTTTGTGATGAGGTGGCGCGGCTCAACCAACGCATTCAAACGGTTACTGATGAGAGAAAGTAAGTTATTGACTGCTAGAATATGGATGTCCAACTTATACAAAAGATTTTTGCTACCTGAGTATTCTTAACAGTTTCGAGCTTTATTAACCATTGAAGTGTAGTGGTAGTGGAACTGAAGTGCATTCGTTTTTTTCCAGAAACGGCTTACGGATTCCAACTTCTGAAACATTGTAGAGTTATTCGAGTTTCTTTCCTCCTCTTACCCTGGATTCAGAGGGGAATTTTAAGGCATTTAGAAGGGCGTTATAACCAATTGATAGGAAATATAACCAGAATGTAGTGTCTTTCGGGCAACTTAAACTGCGCAGATCATGACTGGAAGGCACCTTCCTTACTCAGCCGACTTGTCCCTAGCATGTTATGTGGTGTTCCAAAAAAATCGTCTTCTTTAAGGGAAGGTCCTTGATTACATTGGTCAGAAACCACCTTCTCCGGCACCGCATAATGCGTCGACGATAGGTCGGTAAATGCATAGCAGCCTCCCCCTCCTATCCACCTTAGGACAGACGTGCTCCGAGGCGAACTGGCTGTCTTAACGCGTTGGGGGGGAGGGGGGACTGTCAAGCTTGATCGCCACCTTTGAAAAGTGCTCGATGTGCAAGGTGGGGCATGTTGCGTGGACGTGGTTCAGTCCATAGTCGATGCGGTGCTCTGAATTTATTGATGCTGCTGTTGTAGTGAAGCATGTGCGTTGAATTCATCAACTATGCCTCTGCCCTAATAACTTTTTAAAGTTTATTAGTGTGAATAAATAGCGCGATGTGGCAACTGATGTATATGGTACGAGATCATCTATTCCCAAGGCCTTTATAGCCATTCGTGGCGGGGAGGTACGAACATCCTAGCAATATCCGAGCTAAGGATCTCAAGCTTGGACATGGAGGGGCACTATTGCGGAGAACGATGGTGCTCGGTTGCGAACCGCGAACAGAGATGAGCTCGTGCTTCACGTTGCGTACGCACCACTACCGTACTCTGCACTTTGTGCAAGCGAATACTAACGCCCACCACGAAAACTCGAAAACTTCTAATAGAAACCATCCAGCAGGTGCACTTCCTGTGCATCAATTGGGCCGAAATTTTGCATGGGGACATTGTTTGACATTCTGATTTGAAACGATGGAGAAAATTCGCATGTTCCTATCTCAAGTTTTCGAGTTCCGTTAGTATTCGCTTGCGGAATGCAGGGTACGGTAATGGCGCGTACGCAACGTGGAGCAGCCGGGGTACCATCGTTCTCTGCACTACTGTCGATTATTTGATTTCTGTTCGCAGCGTTTACCCTTCGGCCGCAGTGTTCATTATTGCAGGATGCTTGCAAAACGATTGCAGCATTACGAACGGAACCGAATAAGAAGGATACAAACGAAAATGAAAAAGGTGAGCCGCTTTCCTTTTTTTATAGCTCACACTTTATGACTCTCTTAGTGAATACATTGATGCGCTTCGTTCTTCAGACACTAAACATCGTGGCACCTATTAAAGTGCCATTTTTGACTGCTTTTGTGAGTTGGTTTACCTGCCTCGTAACTTTGAAGATGTAAGTTGGTGCAGGTGGCGTCACTGGTGAGGAGAGAACTCTGTGTAGCATGAGTTGCGATGCTCTTCACTTTATATAGTCTGTCACCTAATTTTTCTTTCAGTTAGAAATCTTTCGGGGATCTTCGTATTTTATTTTGCTTCAACTTTAAAATACAAGTGATTCTCTTGCGCAAAGTTTAGATTGTATATGGGAATCAAGAAAGTTGTTGGTGTTTAGCTTCATCCATCTCTTTCTTTCACATTCTAAAAGTATGTTCTAACTTCAAGCTACAGAATGCTGTAGAATGACCTATGCTATAATGGTAGGGAGAAAGGCTTGAGACCAGTTTGGTCATTCTCTGTGAAGAGCCTTATCTTAAAGCGGTGTTCTGTGTAAGCGACTAATTCCTTCACTTTTATTTGCAAGGGGAAGTACTTCGGGAGTCGGTGAAGTGGAAAGATCTACGGTTGCGCATATTTCCCTTGTGAAAGTTTTGAAAGCGTTTTTGGTTTTTAAAAGTCTCTGTAGGGAGAAATATGAAACTCGTGCTAAGTTCGAGCAGGTGTGTCTCATGGAGTGTTGGCAAGTTGAGCAACAGGTTTCCCTACGCGTCTGCCAAGCGAATTGTTTCAGGCCGCAGCACTGGCGGCCAAGATGAGCGCCTTTCAAGCTGCGCCAATGTCATTGGGCGTTGAGATGGAAGTGGAATCACTTGAGGCGCGTAGTGAGGCTAACGACATGGGAGACAACGAAAATGAATCGGAGAAAAGCCCATCGTCTAGCTGCTCTCCATCTCCCATCACAAGCAACTCGGTTTGTTTCCTATTTCTCGATTTTTTACAGTCACAATTAAAGATCTTATTTGCTTCAGTGGCACCATAGTAAACCTCTGCTACTTTGGCAAGTTTTCGTCCTCGTGGTGGCATGCATTTTTATGGGAAGTGGATTTCGATAGGCTTCTTTCTTTTTCCTATCTGCTTCCTGCGTGAAATGTTTTCGCGTTTTGTGGCCTTTGAAAACAAAAACGCGTACGGTTGAGTTAGCCGGATAGGAATTAATCGTGCCGGACATCTTTTTGTTCCACATGAAAATAAGCATTAAAGCTCGACAAATGTACATAACGAGATATCACTTCCATTGAGACCATAGTTTTCTGTGAGATTAACCTAATCCGGTTAACCAGGCTGATAGTCTAAAGAAACATAATGCGCGTGGAATTCCATCGCGGGGCACTTGCGAATGTCAAAATTATGTCTATGGACGTGTAGCGTCGGACCTAGATAGTTCTAAAGTACTGAAACTGTAAAGTGTTCTTAGCGACCTGTGCTTTCGTGAAATGAGCTTTGCTGTTGCTCTAAAATTATCATCACTAAATTATTCGTACGGTTTAGGCATCTCGTGTGGCGACTCCGGAATCGATGCGACCACTGGAGACCGGCATTACTACGACGTCGTCAACTCAAAGCAACCGAAAATACAAATGGAAAAGTCGTAAAAGTGAACGTCAGCCGACGAGGAGTGCAGCACGCAAAGCCAAAAGAAACACTCCCACTTGATTGTCACAGAAGCTGTGATGGTAAGATGCCGTAAATGCAAATCGCAGAAGCTGTAATGTTGTGCCGTAAGTGTTATTGACCCCATAAGTGTTGATTCCGTCCGCTACGAACATTTAAATACAGCATGAAACTAGAAGTGGAAATGCTTCTTTGTTTGTGGAGTCGATCAAATTCGGGCATGAAAAGAGTTTTTGAGTTGAGCATTTCTCCCAGTGGTCAGTTTCGCAAGGAAATTTGAGAGACTCTGGTTGTTGTTTTTTCTGAATATTTCACAGATTCATATAACATATTGAATCGTATTGTACGTACCACCTTCGCAGGTACGCTTTTTCGTTTGAAATATCTTGCTGTGTTTGCTTTTCAGTTTTGAAGTGTTGTTCTTTCTTTCTATTTCATATACCTCACTTAGGAATATTAATGCGACCGTCGAGACTGTTGTCCTTTAATATCACATAGTGAAGGTTGATTAAGTTCAGATTGTAAAACCAAAATTTTAATCCTCGGCATTCTCAGGCATGAATTTCAACAAGTGGAGAGGTGTGCCAGAGAAATTTGTGGAGCATGTGCTTTTGATCCTGCTCACCCGACCGGTTAGGTCCAACAAGTTGCCTCCATATTTTAAATGACGCTACCATCTTCGTAAATATTTCACAAAAATCCGTTCCTGATCGATCGGGTGTAAAATAGTTGCGATGGCTCACTGAAATTTTTTGGCGTCTATGAATACCTTCACCTCTTTGCGAAGCTGATGTTCAACGTGAAGTGTACTCTAGGATGTTGTTGCACTCTTTTAAGTACATTACGCTCACCAGATTCCAATAGTTGTCCAGTTGGAATTAGCGGGCAGATAGACCGATAAACATAGACACAACATCGCCACAATACAAGCGGTTTTGCATAAAAACAAAAGCAGGCCTCCTAATGTATTTTCGCATCGTTGCAGTGGGTACATATTTTTGAGGAAAGGGATGTATGTTGCGTTGTGGAATAATCCTTTTTAAAAGATGTTTTATTACAACGCATAAATGATGGGACACGCATTTCGAAATGGTTGGTGCACAAAGATCAGGTGTTGTAAGCATATCCACTAGTTTTTGTAGGTCTCGTCTCATTTCCACTGAGCACCTATCCAACACGTGCTGCGTAAAGAAAACGCTTGCCGACACGTGCCACTATGAGACGCTTGTCCCTCGCCAGATCGTCGTCGACTTGTGTTCGGAAAGCACTGCAATGTAAGTACACTATTAGTGCTATGGGAGTAAAGAATGACGCATCGTAAGGGTTGCAGTTCATTCAGTGTTTTGTACTAATTTGGGGTTAAATATTGAATTAAGGCGAAATTTGGGCCTGCATCAGTTGTGGGTTTCTGTACCAGCAAAATGCTTCTGTCACTCGCTTTTCTATAGTTCACTAGTGAGTGGTCCAGTCATTTTATTATAAAAGTTTTTGTTCTGCAGAAGAGGGAGGTAAATTTTCAACGGTGCCGGAAGGTGAACTTCTATGCGTTGCGAAGGTGTAATTGATGTCAAGTTCGTTCTGCTCAATTATGGCCGTGACAGAGTTGAAACATGCGCGCTGTCGGGCGTAACACCAACTTCCGGCTTTGCAGCAGCGCTTGCAATTGGTCATCGGTAATGTCGCTTGATCGGCAAATGAGCCGCTTTCGTCCGACCATCAAACGGATTGCAGTTTTTTATTAAGTCCTATTCTAATTGGTCTACCGTATCTTAAGACGAGGTACAGCAGACCATTTGGAATAGGACAATCAACAATTGATTAAGGTCTAGTCAGCTTCTTCCACGCATGCATGATGTCGATGGATTGGATACTCTCTCCTCCATGCGTGGAATTTGTGCGGTAAAATGCGGGTCGATCTGAGTGAGGCTTCATTCATGTTCCTCTTTGTACACCGTAGTTATGAGTCAATGTTGCTACTGAATACGACGTAACCGTAGGACGGTTGTGGCATCGATGGTCTTTTTCATGATGTTCTCACAGGAGAGCAGTCATCCAGGCAAATGCACGACATCGTCGCATTTCGCTAAAGCTGTACCCACTAAGGTGATATTGTCACGCTCAAAACGAGGACTTGTGGTCAATGCGTAGCTATAAGCTCGAACAGTGTGTTCAAAAGGTAACTTCGATGTTATCCCGAGCTGTGAAAATTCGTATAGAGGAAAGAACCGATCGCAGTGGTGGATGGAGATGTTTGAACACGCCGAGCGTTAGTGAAGATGCCTTATGGGCGGTGCCTGCTGCGATGAGATTCAACTTGATGAAATCATGCTGTAGCTACGGCCGCCATTTCCGCTGTGTAGTGTTCAGTGACAGCTTCATTTCGGTGCTGTAGTGGCTGATCCGAAGCTTACATTTTGTGAATTTGTAATGCGGTTATTCAGCAATTCGACCGTATCTGCTTTGCATGATGAACCATTACTTCAAATATGCGCCTCCATCGGCCTATCCACATCCACACTTCTGGCCGCTCTGACACCATGTTTTCACTTTACAACCTCTCCTATATAAACCGTACAATGCATTGCACCCCGAAGCCTGTGAGTAAGGAATCACGGTATCGTTTAACGAGCAGAACTTTCCAGGCGGTTCCTGCTGCCGTAGTAATGTTTGCTTCGATATGTGAGTGGTCATTGGAATCCCACTCGAGTGGCCAGTTGATTCCGGCGCAGCCATAAGCTGACCGCTTTCTGAGAGCACTTCAGAGTTTTATTTTTTTAGGTCGAAAGCGGAATGGACCGAATAGCATCGAAAGCAAAATGAATTGATGTGATTTAGATGAGACGTGCTCTTCGTTGTTGTTGTTTGCTGCTTGAAACAAACTGCAGATACCACATCATTTGTAATGCGAGGACTGTCCCTGAAATCGGCTCATCCGTTGCGAACTATGTCTATAGCAACAGCAAAATGTAGGTGGAGCAACCGCTCATAGAATATCGCATATGAACGATCCCTAAGTAAGGGGTACGCAACAGTAGTTCGGAACAGCCATCGTCCATGTGGAACGAAATAAGTGGAAAGGCAGGTCGACATGAAAGATCACTGCAAAATTCCTTGCTCATAATGAAACAGATAAGTTTGGTAATTAAAGTCTTTGAAGGGGGTAAATAAATCTTGCATTCCCTACGATTGTAATATGCGTTCCTTTCTAAGTGGCAAGCCGAAATAGTGTTGAAAACTTTCCACAGTTATTGGAACAACTGGGGCGTTTTCCGCAAATATTTTTGGTTTTTCGTGAATAATTGTCGTCAAATCGAATCGATAAAATTTCATATGAGTTGGTTTATCGAGCTAGTTTAATACAATTGCATACTGCAATGAGTCATTATAGATGTGGGAAATGATTCAGAAGGGGAAAACTTTTCGAAAAACTTGAAAAAAAAAGATATACAGAAATGGTGCAGAATTTCTCACATTCCACTAAAATTCAGTTTGCGCTCATCTGCAGCTATTCGACTTTGCAAGTCAAGGATGTTCGTTATAGGTGTCTGAGCTATAAGACACACAAATTTGCAATATTCGATAATAAATTCGGTAGTAAAAAAAGTCATCCGCATCCTTAACTGCCTGCTTTTTTCGAAACAGCCTACAGCATATTCTTGGCGAATAGGAACACGTAGGAGTACTCACCGCTTAAAATACTTTTACCTGGATGACTGAGAGTTGTCATCGGAATTGTATGGATATGCGGCAGCGATGTAATCGAACCTCTTTCCGACTCTCGGATACGGAACAAGCACCGCAGCTGATGATTGCGGCCGATCGTTACGGCGCTGCTTCGGATAATCACCTATTTTTTGCAAATTATTAAACGAATTTGGCTGTGGATCAGCAAGCAGAATTTTATGTCATCTTATAACCGAGCAACTGATACATGTAAACATTGGGCAGTTGCCATATACAAAAAGTCATTTTATCAGCTTTTTGCCCAAAAAGAGCACTGCGAAGGCTATTTCATGGTGTAATGGATGAAATGGTATGGGATTTATGGGTGACGCGCAAAAATTTCCACTCCTCATCCTCAACAGTCAACTCGGTAGTCGTTGGGTTTACTGATTTATGAGCAGTCGGAATTTTGTCTGTTATCCTTAGTTGAAGGTTAGCTGATATAATTCTACACAAGATTTCTATCGTGCCAATGAAATGAAATTGAAAAGATGGATATTCAGACACCTGTGGTCTTTTCAAAAAAAAAATCCACTGATTGTTAAGCTCACCATGCAAAGATGCGTCACGCATTGCTAAGCTCAGGCCAACATGGCACCAGAGCGCACAGGCCTACGCTGAAGAGATACGAAATAGAACGCTAAACACCTTGGAAGTTGCTTTAATCCAGGATAGAGGGCTTTTAAATATAGATGACATGTGGGAATGATGCGAGATGATAAATTGCAACTGAAATTCTGATGAACTGTGATACAGTAGTGGTGTTGATTTCAACTGGTTTCCAGATACGATACTGTATTCAACATACGTTCTTTGTATGTGAGAGCCGGTTTGGAAATCTTAGAAGCGCAAAATTTTCACTATATTTTTTTGGCTTCATTTTGTTTTTCCCCCATACAGACCTCAGAATTTTTTTATTGTCCTTAGACATACGAGGTGAAACGTACGTGGAACAAATGAGCTCGAGCCGAGGTTATAATAGAGCATATCGATTGCAAATAAAGCAGAAGTGAAAAACTGCTGCCCGACTTATAATCGTGTATATCTCGAAAAGTTTCGACGTGGAGATCGAAAACTGTGCTAAACTTGTCGAGATGATTTAAACGCTCAAACTGGTGAAAGGCTTACCACTGACAAAAACGGTAAGGAGGAGAGCGAAAAACGTGACGGCTAAAGTAGCCATCGGGAACGACGTACGATAGACACGACAACATAAACGTCTGCCCACTGCCTCGGAGGTGCATTTATATCGAATTGCCGGAAACGTCAACTTCTGGCTCGACATTCAGAACAAATCTGGAGCGAAGCTTTCACTACGTTTGTCATTTTCTTACGTACCTTGGCAAATACCTTCAGCCTCCGCTTTCAGTAGATACCAGCGGAAGTTTATGGACTATTTGCTTGCGATATTTGAGGACGACTGAGCAATGATCTACATTAATATGACAGATCGTAAAATTTCAAAGCGTACAACGATACACTGAAAACCGCACCAAAAACGTTTCCGCTCTGATTATGCAGCACCATCAAAACTCGATGTTCGAAAAAATTACACCCAGACGTTAAACTTCATAGTTAGACTCAGGAAAAGTATTCTGTTTGGGAATTCAATCCAACATGGGCATCTCTGGGAAGTTAACCCTGTGGTAAACGCTGAGAATGCACCCTTGTAAAAGCATCTGACTTCCATCTTTTAAACACTTTTGCCGTAATGGCAGCAACCCCTCACTTTCGGCAGCCCCCCAGGCAAGTTTTTGTCCGCAATATCTTAGGTCACCATTGTTGGTTCGAGATCTTTCGGCATATTGGTCCGATACGTGTTATAAAAGCCGCAACATGAAATGCTTTGTGGTGCTTTGCTAGAACCTGAGATTAATGACCACATGCGGTACCTTGAATATAACGTGTGCCTTTGTTGACACTTTTTGCTCATTTATTTATCAAGGCTTTTCGTGTGTCAGTGCTTATTCGTGTCCGTTAAAGTGGATTATCACGTAAACGAATGACGTTTGTCTTGAATGTTCATAAATTGAGTGATCTATGCTTGTAAAACATGTGTCCACTCAGCCTTGTCTTTAATTCATACCTCGTCAAAGATATAAAAGCGTTTCAGATGGTGTGGAATTTGTTCATCGAGGTGAACTTTTACCGTTGTCACTCAAACAACGATATTTCTTCTATTCACTTCTGTATCAAAAACACATCGACGAATTTGTGCTTATTGCAACAGATCTGCAGTAGCGATACAGGTGAAAAAACAACTTGACCTATGTGCAGGCTTCAAACTATTTGATTACAACTAAATTCTGTTCGCGTTCGTACGATTTATTACGCCTTCTGTCCACCACTGTAGACGCGCCGTTGATGCGAAAAGCGAAAACGTACTTACGGCTGTCTTCCGTCGATTGTTGGTTCAGTGATTCATTTCATCATTCCACAGCTGCTGTAAACGTAATACATTATGCTTTGTTGTTTTGCGCTATTCCGAGGCCGTTTTATGTACTTTCAAACGTTTGCCGAATTAGCCGATTTTCCGTCGGAGATGAAATGAACGTTTGATTTCGTAAATGCGAAACCACATGTGAGAATAACTGTATGTTTTGAGACTCTATATACGATTTTGAAAAGGTCAGCAATGGAGTCCACAAGGTCAGCCTTGGTACTCCTTCTTGTCTTTATTAATGACTTACCCACTCCTCTACCATCTCACTCCAAATGTTTCCCCCTTGCTGATGATATCAAAGTCTACCGCCACCAACAATCTTTTCAAATCGCCATCAACTTACTCTTGTTGTTACCGCGTAGCTTGAGGAAGCACTTGTGTTGGTAGTTATATACCTGAAACGGTGTTTGTAACGGCAAACGTTGAATTGCGATGAATTTGATCGATTTCCGAAACAGTCGAAATGCGTAAATGGTGGAACTCACAGAGAGGATGGTTTAATGGCCAGTAAATTTAAGTTCGTCCATAAACGAACTAGTAGCATTATGCTCATTGTCTAGAACATCGTTTATGTATAAGGTAAATAAAGTTGAACAGAAGACGATCCCCGAGGCACACCATTGCAAACTGGATGCGACGCGGATAGGCTGTTTCCAAAAATGTTCGCTCGTATAGAATTCTTCGGATCTATTTTGAAAAAAAAAAGAAGCGGAAAACCACATATTCCTCTATGCTGTATTGACCAGCCTTTTTGATGGGTGTATAATTTGGGTGTGTGTGTGATGATGTGTAAAGGTGGTCAACAATTAGATTATGTGTGTTAGTAGTTTGTGCCCAAAGTTTCGTGAACAAACAATACAAATAAACAGAAGCGAGAAAATCACTGTAAAAATTGAGCCTACGCTCCCTTGTTGTTCTCGACTGAACTGCGGCTCGCTTTCCGCTGTCTGCTTCAGTCAGCTCCGAGTTGACGCGTGGCGTTCTTCTGATCCACCGCCTCTTTGCCTCCTTTGCCCACTGGTGTCGATCCAACCACGATCACCGCTGGAGTTGACGCTCCCGACCACTGAACTCCCGTTTGCGACCAGCCTTGTTGTCGCTCCTCTCCAATTATTGACGCCGTCTCGCTCGCCAATGATCACCTTTTGGTTTCTTTCTGTTACCCAGGAATATCCAATTCACGTTGAGGTGGCTCTTCTCATAATACCAATATCAGATTCTGTCGGTGCAGCCGACTTGTGCACCTCTCCACTGCTTACAATACCAATAACAGATCCTGTTGTGCAACCGACCTGTGCACTTCTTCACTGCTGTGTGAACCACACCTCAAACTTGGGTAATTAAACCTTTATTCACATGTACAAACAACAAACGCGACGAAGAAACACTTGATTATCAGAAGTGAAAGTGGTAGGTTGGAACATGATTAACTAAACTCATGTATAATTACAAGACTAGTACAAAATGCTGACGAAAAGAACACGCATAATGTACACGCGTCCATAACACAACGCTGCCACAACTATACAAACTACAATCTGAGAAGGGACACGTAGGCAGAACAGAAAATCCATTGAAGACGAAGTCCCAGCACATGACACGCACTGTACAATAGTTACCGAAACTTTGGGGTTCTCTTATATAGCCTTCACGTTGATACCTTCTGATGCTCATGGTCCGCCCCTTCTTTGTGGCTGACCCCAGAAGTTGTTTATGCACTAACCCGATGTGCATAACAACTTTTACGATGTGTTCATGCTGACTTGGCGTCTTTATGCGCTTGTTGAAGACAAAGCGCTAAATGCCTTCTATGTGCCATTTGCACGTGCATTCCGCTTTTTGTGCAAAAACATATCTGAGTGACCCGTCAACAAGCTCAACTCCGCTTGTTCATTTGCCCTCATTCGATGTGCATAAACTTTTACAATCGGTCCTAATCCCCAACTCGATGTGCATATCAGCTTTTACAATCAGTCCTAATCCCCAACTTCGTTTTGCCTTGATTTCACCATCACACACTCACTTCTCAGCTTTATTTATAACATTCAAATTCATTTATTCGCGCGCAGTCGCGACACATGCCTAATAGTAACTTTCCATTGCAAACGACGTCAAAGCCTTAGCGTAGTCAATATGAGTAATATCGGTTTGAACTTTCATATTCAACATTATGACGCAATGGCCCACACAGGAAGTTGAGAGAATATGGATGACGCAACAAATCATTTCTAATGATTATCTCAAAGAGTTTCAAAGCGAAGGAAGTCAAACTGACCAGACGGTAACTTTTAGTATGAAACTGTCCGTTTGAGAAGAATAACTGAGACTACTTCTGACAGTAAATCCATAGAATGAACGGATATTATCATGCAGAATAGAGAAAGGCAGCGGAACTGATAGCGTCTCTGTAGAAACAACGTCTCCATTTACGTTGAAATATGCTCTTGCCGTGTTTGTTCTGTAACATCAGCAGAAAGCATCAACAAAACGAAATACGTTTTCTACTGAAATCATCGAATTCTGATGAATTTTCTATTGTCAAGTTTGCTTAACGGCTGTTTAGGACTTTTCTGAGCGAAGAGCTCACTAGAATCATCAGAATTCATCGTCCCTTTCTTTGTATCTCATTTCGAGTTTTCTTAAGATGTATTGAATGAACATCCTTGAAATATGAAATCGATGGAGTTGAAAGGAAAACTCTGTTGGCAAATCATTGTTTCTAGCTAGGGCGTGCGTGATAGTGAAAAGTGAGAAAGATTTGTCAGATACACCAGCGAGTATATCATTGGGAAAAACGAGGTGCCCACTTTCAGGGCGAACGGCTTCTGAACTACGGATAACAACGGTCTATTATTTATGAGTAAATTAATTGCCTATATAAATTATTAAACTCATTTATATGCGCATATGACGCGACGTCGTTTCATTTTTGTATGCATCTACGAATAAAAGTTCAATTACATAAGTACGAATGTGCTATTGGAGCCAGTTGAGAAAGGGCGGGACCACTGAAGGAAGTCGCGCTACAGTGACGGTGACGGCGTACAAGACGGTTAAGAGGTGGCCGTAGTAGACGATGGTTGAGCGATGTCAACAGCTGCGCCCAGGACGGGTGAAGGACACTGCGTCCTATCCGGAAGAAGCAGGGACGAGGATTGTGCTTGGAGAGGCGAGGTTGAGCTGCAATCGGTCAACACCAGCGTCACATCAGTTCACAGGTCAAGTTCACTGCTGCCCGGAGACGGAACGTGGAATACGATGAAGCAATACCAAGGATCATGCTTGCACGGACAGGTGATGTGATCGTGCTTGTATGATGTGCTGTAGTCACACTTGGCTTATAACAAGTTTTCTTTGGTCATCAAAAACGCCCACTCATCATTCTCAGTCTGAGCCGGACTTCACTTGGCTTATAACTAAAAAACATTCTATGAATATATGTCCATCCATGTCAGTTCAATTCTGGTGTATGGCGTAATGCGCCCATCGGAGTGTCGTATAATGTGCGCATATTAACTTACGAGACATTCACAACACAAAGTTGATGACAAGTCAGCACGTCCGCGGTGGCTCGGAGGTGGGGCACTTACCCGACAAGCGAGACGTCCAGGGTTCGTCTCCGTTTGCAAACTTGTCCGCAGAATTGGGCGAACCCGCATCTGTAGCATGCTCTACCTCCTGGATGCTGCGGACGCTTTCACTAGTTCAACTTTGTGTTGTGAATGTCTCGTCAGTTCATCTGCGAACAATTATACGATAGTCCGATGGGTGCTACGCCATATACACCAGAACAATGGAAGTGAACAATCGAAAAAAGGTGACGAGATGGACGAGTTAGCCTAGATGAGTTGATATGTTCAGGTAACGGGTGAAGTGATATCTGGATCACGTGCAAACGCAGCAGCAATGGATCTTTCTCGAGCAATGCTCTGGGAACCCTATCGCATTCTGTTTGGGCTGATTTCGATCTGTCGATCTCGGAATTAGAAGATCGGAAGTTGGTTGTTTAAGACTTATTTTGTTTGTTTAATGGATAAAATTTAGGAGATAGAGTTCTGCTTTTCTTCATCTTATTATTATTTTTTTCATTGTTTATTTTCATAACGCTCATAGAGCTCTTCTTCCTTGTAAATGGGTGTAAAAATGTCCCACAGTCGAGATTCCGAATCGCAGTAAATGCCTTTCGTTGCTTCACTTATTAAAAAAAATTTAGAACCTGTTTATGCTCGTTGCTGATAATGGCTAGCGATTATGACCTTGACCGTGCAATACTGGTATCCACGAGATTAGCTTTCACCTTAATAACGGAGCCGTTAAAAAATGTCCCGTTGGATGTCTTTCCTGTTTACTGAGGGCGCTGCTACGAGGATACCAATGTTCGAAGAGGTCCCACCACGCCATCCTGGAGTACTGTGGCTTCCTTTCGGAACTTTGCCAGAAAATATGAAATACTGTGGCTTCCTTTCGGAACTTCGCCAGAAAATATGAAATAATAAACACTGGGTATCTGGGAGCTCATTTTTGTCGTTGCATTTTTGGTCTTTGTTAGCTCATTTTTGTCGTTGCATTTTTGGTCTTTGTCGAGTTGGAGGGTGGTCCGTAAGTTTCGGGGCGCATTCAACAAATTTCCGTTGTACTGGGGCAATTTCCTCGTTCAAGTTGGCAAGGTAAGGTTCTTAGTGTTGTGCATTTTGAGGCACTAAGTACCATACTGGTTATTTTAGTTTTCGTTGCGTTTTGAGGTGATTAGTTCGATGTTTTATTCTTTAAAAAACGTAAGGTTGGGGACAAATGCTGCGATGGCAGGAATTCGTCTGAAAACGGAATTCTGGTCTAGTTAAGCATTTGTCAGCGTCATTTGCAACTATGAGTGTACTTTGATACGCGAGGTTGATTTTGCAATAGGGAAATGGTACCGCAACATTTTGCGGCGTTTTTCTTTTTTGTTTTGAGGTTGGATGGGGATAAAAATGAAAATTTAGGTAAACTAGATTATGTTAAGGTAGATAAGATAATTCTAGCAACTTTTAAAATGCAAATGAGGGCAGTTTTTTGGTGAATACCTCATGGTATGTATATTTATTTGCAATTTGTTTACGGTTTTGAATTTGCCCGTCAAATTATCGTAGCAACGTCAAAATATCGCTCATATTTCCAGCTAGGGCTGTCAACCTTGAATGTATTATTCTAGCCATGTGAAAGTGACATTACAGCTGGGGTTTCTTAAATATCACTTTGTATCCGCCTACAATTTTTTATTGCTTTTATCTTGAAATTGAACCGTAATTGCTAGTGGGATATCCATATGAGATTTTAATTCTGGGTGGTTTCTCAGAATATTGTCGTATATTATCAACCTTCAAGTTTGTCCGTTGATTTTGAAGGGTGTTGTGAGCAGTTGTTATACCCGAAAATTTGCACCTGCTTTCCGGTCATTCAGGTAGCACTTTTCATCGATCAAGAAAGGGAATATACAAGAGCAAGTCTTATATAGGTTTGTATGAGCAGTCGGTTCCACTAAGAATATGAATGTTTGGTTGCTGTTATTTTATTATTTATTTTGTAAATTATGAGACTGGTTGGGTTGATGAGTGGAATAGCAGCAGCGCATTTTTTTGCTAGCAGGTGTAAATTTAATTGACAACCGTCTCACGCATCGCTCTTCCACTCATAAAACACCGATAAAGCATTAGAAATGCTACGGTTCGCCAATTAGCACCTAACATTACAAAAAACTGTTGTATAAAGACTCCACGATTTACCTGCCGACACCTGTTTTGTCATCGGTGTTGATAGGCTCTTCGTATCATGGGGGCTGGTACCCCCTAACGGTAGATTGTGTCGTGGCAGAAAGTTTTATTACGCCGCCAAAAAGTTGACTGTATTTCGCTTACGAACCTATCGTCCAAGTGTAGGTAATTCCCTCTTATGTCCATCTGTTGATCCTTAAATGTTTGATATATGGCAAATTTTTTTTCAGCTGCCTCAATATTAGTGCATTGTATTGACGTCATGTTTGTTGGTGTGTGTGTGTCTTTGTCTATCTGTGTCGTTGAATGATTTATGCATACACATGTTATTCTTTATTTATGTTTTGCTTTGTATATTTATCCATATTTTTACATAATTAACTTAAATTTCTTTATTTGTTCTGTTCATTGTTTTTTTTGTAACATAATGACCCCCCGATGATACGTGCCTTCGTTCGTTTTCTTTCCTCTTCCCGTTTTTTTGCTTAGTCCAGTCGACTGTTTATTGATAATTTTACAGGGCGCATTTCGTTGTTATCGTTCTTGTAGAGTGCAGCTAGATCGGGATCACGCTGGCGCTATGCGTCTATGGCACGCTCGAAATCGAAGTCGTACACTCCCCACTCACTGCGCTATCATACCGGGGTTGGTATATTCATCGATATGTTGCAATTGTTTATCAAATAATCGACGTTCATTTTAATAGGTTAGGATTCGAGAGGTGTACATTATTTGTCTTATCAGGTTATCATACATTTGAAGCTGTTTGTTTTGGTTCAGTGAACGTTAATAACACAACGAAGTGTTCTTTCAGTGAGGGCAGATCTCTAATATTTGAATCATAAAGCGCACGTATGGAGGAAGGAGTTACGCGGCTTTAATATACGATTAGTCATCGCCGACGATCCTAACTCTTACAGGTTTGGCAGTTTTCGATCATGCTAAAGCACAGCAGTTCTCGCTTTGCAGTTGGGATTTTGAGCGTCGGTCCTCACTGATTCCATATTTTTACGACAACTTTGCGTTGATGTCTTGCTCGAGATGAATGTGATACGGGATATGCTCTTTTAAAATTGGAGGATCATCGGTTAAATATTGTCATAGTAATTTTGGTCGTCTAAGAGGATGAAGGATTTTGGCCGAAGTCAATTCCTCGATTGTTTAGCGCTGCATTTGGAAAGCAGTTTTTTTATGATAATGCTACTGATGGAAAAGTTCCCAGGCATTTCATCGGTTGGGAACGAGAAAAAGGAATCCGATGCTTTATAGAGATATCATTATGCGTGCATGTAAGTTTGGTTGATTAGATTCAGACCTCAACACTTAGCCTGGCAAAGTGTACAAGCGCAAGATTTGCTATTGTAAGAATGGTTTGGATAGGTTCAGTACCAAGCCTTGGTCGTATCCGTCAGATTCGTCGTTGAGGCTAAGGATTTTTCAATCATGCATGTTAGTGAAACAACGATTTCGTTTTTTGCGGTCTTATGCGTTTATAGGTGAATGAAAGTTTCGAAAAGCTTTTTTGGATGTATGAGCGAGGATGAAGCAGGGTAAAGCTGAACCCGGGCGAAGTAGGATGCCATAACATCGTTGAAGGTGGACAGGTGATCGGTGTGATCTAAGCGCGATCGAAAGATTGGAAAATAATATAGCATTTCCGTACCTGGTTCGGTGACGTTCTGAATATTTCAGTGATGCGTTAGGCATTTGGGTTGTTTGGAGAAACGTGCCGCAGAAGTGTGGCATCGATGTTCGCATCCGCATGAAGGATTGGAAGGAGGAATTGCTGCAATCTCTTGGTGGGCTTCTAATCCGCCAAATGTAATCTAAGGATATATGTGAGCAGTTACTGTTTCGATTCGTTAGCTTTCAGGTTTGCTTCGATGTGAAGAGGGGGGGAAACGTCTCGTGTGAAGAAGTGGATGTGATCACGAGAGAGCGTCAACAATACCGAGAGCGTTTTCGACCAGAGTGTGTCGTTTTCAAAGCGTCTGAGTTTTTATTTAAAGTTGTTGATCGTTTTTTGTGATGTGCTTATTTGCTACAGGTTTAGCACGAAATCATTTGCTTATAAGTTAGAAGCACCGAAAGACGAGAAATTTCCTGTTTGGCTCTTTTATTCAATGTTCGGTTCTTTTAACTAAAACTCTGTCGTCTGAGAGGACATTTGTTCTGCGTTCGATATATTTGCAAACAGTTTTGTCGCTTAAACCTGCGCTGGTAAAAACTTACCAACTTCTTCGACCATACTGGCATTGTTTTTGTTCTTTGGTGTTGTTTTCGGATACTGATATGGTCTTATATGCCTGTGGATGGAAAGATTGTATTGACAAGTTGTATCTTTTAATAATGTTCTCGCAAGTTGATAGTAAAGTCTAACAAATACTTAAAAAAGATCGGCAAGTTTAATAAAGACCTGTTCTTATAAAAGAGGATTGGACCACCTTGCTGAATGGTACGAAGTCCGTAAAAACAATCTTTCATTAGATGAGGTCACATGCATTTATTGTCATGTGGGATAATAATGATAAGAAAATAACGGAGAAGATAAAAGA